>LS997562.1:22636651-22702801 GCA_000469685.2 Haemonchus contortus | reverse complement strand
TGCAGTCCATGTAGTCGAAGAAAACTGTGTATAGCTGTGTGTGGCCATGAAGAACTACTTTGAAACGTGCCGACTTCGCCCACTCCCGGGATTTGACCATATTTGGTGCCCACCCCGCTCACCTATGGGATTTGACCACATTTGCTCTTTTACACCTTAACGCTTTTTGCCGCATCCCAGAACGTTTCTGGGCAGAGTTATAAATTTTTGATCTAAGCCCCGCTCACTTTAGTGCCCACCCCGCCCAATTTGGTGCCCACCCCGCCCAACCATAGGATTTGACCACCTTTATTCTTTTATACCTTAACACCTTTTTGCCGCATCTCAGAACGCCTCTGAGCAAAGTTATAAATTTTTGATCTAAACCCCGCCCACTTCAGTGCCCACCCCGCCCACCTATTGGATTTGACCACATTTGTTCTTTTACACCTTAACACCTTTTTGCCGCATCCCAGAACGCCTCTGAGCAAAGTTATAAATTTTTGATCTAAGCCCCGCCCACTTCAGTGCCCACCCCGCCCACCTATTGGATTTGACCACATTTGTTCTTTTACACCTCAACACCTTTTTGCCGCATCCCAGAACGCCTCTGAGCAAAGTTATAAATTTTTGATCTAAGCCCCGCCCACTTCAGTGCCCACCCCGCCCACCTATTGGATTTGACCACATTTGTTCTTATACACCTCAACACCTTTTTACCGCATCCCAGAACGCCTCTGAGCAAAGTTATAAATTTTTGATCTAAGCCCCGCCCACTTTAGTGCCCACCCCCGCCCACCTATTGGATTTGACCACATTTGTACTTTTACACCTCAACACCTTTTTGCCGCATCCCAGAACGCCTCTGAGCAAAGTTATAAATTTTTGATCTAAGCCCCGCCTCACTTCAGTGCCAACCCCGCCTACCTATTGGATTTGACCACATTTGTTCTTTTACACCTTAACACCTTTTTGCCTTGCATCCCAGAACGCCTCTGAGCAAGTTACAGAATTTTTGATCTAAGCCCCGCCCACTTCAGTTCCCACCCCGCCCACCTATTGGATTTTGACCACATTTGTTCTTTTACACCATAACACCTTTTTGCCGCATCCCAGAACGTTTCCAAGCAATTTTCGTTCATTTTTTGAAAAGTATCGTTCGTTCTCAAGGCACGCCCCACCCACCGTGGCGGGGCTTCGCCTAAGCTTATGCACGGCCCAGCACGCATAAGGTTCCTGCCAACTCCTTTTACTTTTTTCCTGGCCTCCGCGCCTCAATTGAATCGAGTTATGAATACATAATGAAAAGTACCGCCCACTTGGAGGCAGCTCCCGCCCACAGCACGTGGGTCTCCCCCGTCGAGTTTGTTCACCGGCAATCCTCACCTCTGAACATTTTTCCGGCGTCTGGACCTTTTTTCGAAGCCAAAATAAGGCGTTTGGCTATTGCGCACCGCCCATTCCGGCACTTGTCCCGCCCCCTGTGGGGCGGAGCTCCGCAGAGCTCATATGTGCTCCGTTGACCTTATCTTAGGCTCCACCCATCTCTAACTTGCCCCGACTCTAAAGTTGTTTTTCAAGGGACTAAAGTTGTTTTTTTAAGTGATACTGGAATTTCACGTTGAACATACAGGACAAACATACATACATACATACATACATACATACAAACAGACACACCAAACTTGTGGATTATATATAGAGAGATTCAGATACTTTTTACTTTGAGCGAATTTCGAGTGCATGGCGAGTCCCATCCGCTGAATTGATTCCAGGTGGAATTATTGTTCGCTCAGCATTTTTGCAATATGTAATGTAACCACCGTTAAAGGCTTTAGAACAGAGTTGTGAAGTTCGTGCTCTAGCTCGTCCCATCCGAGTGCAAACTCCGCCCACTTCGGGCATTTGACCACATTTGTTCTTTTACACCTTAGCACCTTTTTGCCTCATTCCAGAACGTTGCTGAAGTGAGATATAAATTTTTTGATCAAAGCTCCGCCCACTTTGGTGCCAGCCCCGCCCACTTCTGGGATTTGACCCACATTTGTTCTTATGCACCTTAATACCTTTTTTGCCGCATCCCAGAACGTTTCTGAATAGAGTTATACATTTTTGATCTAAGCTCCGCCCACTTTGGTGCCAGCCCCGCCCACTTCGAGGGTTTGGCCACATTTGTTCCATGACCACCAACCACTTTTTTCCCGCATTCTAGAACGTTTCCGAACAAAGTTACACTCATTTTTGGAAAAGTTGCTTTCACCTTAACGCACGCCCCGCCCACCGTGGGCGGAGCTTCCGCTAAACTTACCCCATGCCCAGCACGCATGAGTCCCCGCTCACTCTTTTTATTTTTTTTTGCTGGCCTCTGCGCCTCAATTGAACCGAGTTATGAATACATCTGAAAAGTACCGCCCATTTTGAGAAAGCTCCGCCCACAGCACGTGGATCTCCTCCATCTGATTTGTTGACCCGATCCTAAACTTTGAACACTTTTTCCCGGTGTCTGGAGTTTTTCGAAGCTAAAATAAGATGTTTCTTTCAAGGCACCGCCCATTCCGGCGCTTGCCCCGCCCCCCGTGGGCGTGGCTCCGCAGAGCTCATATGTGCTCTGTTAATCTTGTCTCAGGCTCCACCTATCTCGAACTTGTCCCGATCTCTCCACGCGCTTCTTATGATGATACCGAATTTCGTGACGGACAAACAAACAAACAGACAAACAGACAAACAGACACACCAAGGATGTGGTTTATATATAGTAAGGATACCAGGCGGCTACGCACGCTATTGCGTGCGGTAGGGGCTCTAGCCATAAGGGACTGAGCCACATGAGCTTCTGATTTTCATTATAGACCTTGATCATCTGGGCCTCTTCCCTGACATTCCCGTAGCGGCCATCATTTTTTGGGATGTGAAATGGGGCTGAGTGTGGCCATGAAGAGTACTCCGATGTATCTAAATCAAATACCTCTGCAGTCCAGGTAGTCGAAGAAACTCTGCGTAGTTTGGGCTGTGTGTGGCCATGAACACTAACTTTGAGAGGGTAGTACCGTTGGGTAGTTGTAGGGATTTACACGTCTCACAGGGTATGCACCTCTGTGGCCGGGGTTACTGTAGAATTTATTTCATGAGGTCTGAAGTTAATGTAGTGCATTTGCTCTTGTGTAGAAGGGACTACTGTGTGTGGAACCATGGATACTAACTTTCAGAAAATTTTTAGCCTAATTTTTGAAAGAGTTTAGTGGTATCCCATATTGTACACCTATGGGGTCAGGGTTAGTGTGAAGGACAGATGTATAAGCTTTTGATCTCAGCCCCGCCCTCCCCCTCTTTGAAACCCATCAACTTTAGACTTCTAATCACACTACTTTTATTAACTCGAGGCACTTTTCCCGTGTTTTAAAATGCATCTGAAGAGACTTAATAATTTTGATGTAAGCCCACTTCAGTGCCAATCCCGCCTACTTGTGAAATCTGACCACATTTGTTCTGCTACATCTTACCACTTTTTTCCCGCATCCCAAAACGTTTCTTAATAGAGCTATAAACCTTTGATCTAAGCCCCGCCCCACTTGAGTACAAACTCTGCCCACTCCTGGGATTTGACAACATTCGTTCTTTTACACCTTACACTTTTTTGCCGCATCCCAGAACGTCTCTGAATAGAGTTATAAACGTTTGAAATAGGCCCCGCCCACTCTAGTGCCAACTCCGCCCGCTTCTGGGATTTGACCGGATTTGTTTTTTTATACCTTAACACCTTTTTGCCACATCTAGAACGTTTCTGGACAGACTTATAAATATTTGATTTTGGCCCCGCCCCCTCTTTGCAAACCCCATTAACTTCAGACTTCGAACCACATTACTTTTATTACCTCCAGACACCTTTTTTCCGTGTTCTAAAAGGCATCTGAAGAGACTTAATTATTTTGATGTAAGCCCACTTCAGTGCCAATACCGCCTACTTGTGGAATCTGACCACATTTGTTCTGCTACATCTTACCATTTTTTCCCGTATCCCGAAACGTTTCTAAATAGAGTTATTAATTTTCGATCTAAGCCCCGCCCACTTTAGTATAAACTCCACCCACTTCTAGGATTTGACCACATTTGTTCTTTTACATCTTAACAACTTTTTGCCGCATCCAAGAACGTTTCTGAACAGACTTATAAATTTTTGATCTAAGCTCCGCCCACTTTAGTGGCAACCCCGCCCACTTCGAGGAACTGGCCACATTTGTTCCATTACCTCCAACCACCTTTTTACTGCATTCTAGAACGCTTCCAAGCAAAGTTGCATTCATTTCTGATGAGCGGCTTTGGTCTCAACGCACGCCCCGCCCATCGTGGGCGGGGCTTTCGCTAAGCTTACGCACGCCCAGCACACATAATGCCCTGCTCACTCTTTTTACCTTTTTTCGGGGTCTCTGCGCCTTAATTGAATCGAGTTATGAATACATCTGAGAAGTACCGCCCATTTTGAGAAAGCTCCGCCCACAACACGTGGATCTCCTCCGTCTTGTTTGTTGACCCAATCCTCACCTTTGCCCTTTTTTTCCAGCGTCTAGACTTTCTCGAGACTGCAAAATAAGATGTTTGATTCATGGCACCGCCCATTCCGGCACTTGCCCCGCCCCCGTGGGCGTGGCTCCGCAGAGCTCATATGTGCTCTGTTAATCCTGTGTCAGGCTCCACCTATCCCGAACTTGTCCCGATCCCTCCAGGCGCTTCTTCAGATGATACCGAATTTGTGACGGACAAACAAACAAACAGACAAACAGACACACCAAACTTGTGGTTTATATATAGTAAGGATACTCGCCTTTGAGAGATAGATAGATACTCGGAGCATAGATAAATGTTAGAACTTTGACGCTTGTGAGCAGCCCGAAACAGTTTGTTTGGAGGTGGAGAAAAGAGTTTTCCTCCCGATAGATGGGGAGAGAAGAGGCGCAAACGCCGTTTCCTGGATCTTGTCTCCGTCTTTTTTTTCTAATGTGAAAATCCACTCTGAATGCTAATGTGAAAACCCACTCTGAACTGGATTCAAGGGGATAGCTTTTGTTTTCAGGTGCTCAGCCAGATAACATCCTTCAGACACTCTATGGAAGAGCAGAAGAGAAAAATGCTGCAACTTATCGAGACCTTAGAGCTGGCAAAACGGAACTTTTCACATCAACTCAAAGATGTCACGGTTGTTGAAGATGTAAGTATCATATATGTATTCCACTTAATATTTAATCACTTCAATGTTCATTATCTTTATATTGTGTTTGTGCTAAGCGTAAAAGCAGCTCAAGGGATTTCTAAAACTATTCGTTTCCAGGCTTATCAGAAGTATTTTCAAGGAATCCGTGAAGTCCATGCTGATTTACTGGTAAGATTCATCATACTCTCACTTTGTTATTCCGGTCTTACTCTTTCATTTATTGGAATAATGTACATTTTTGCAAGTTGGAGATTTCCTGCAAAAGCATTCTCTTAAGGAAATGGAAAAGTCAGGGATATATCCTGCAGCCACTCCTCCTCGAGATGCTCCATCGCCCACAGCTAATGACGACATTTATGCTACTGGAGTAGAAAATGCGTTACAATGTCTGTCGTGCTATATATAATTCCAATTTGGCTCTGATATTGCCCATCACCGCCTCTTTTCTTGCAGCTTTTCGTGTGCCCGGTACCAGAGACAATATGGAAGCGACAGATATGGATTTGGATGATGATTCCGCTCCCATTGATGTAGGTGGCACGTCTCCTCTCTCGAGCACCCTTCCTCCTCCACCCGCTCCTCCTGCAATGCTTGATGGGCGGCCATCCACCTTTCTAGGGTCAAATGCTCCTCAACAACCAATATTGCCGATATCTCAGCCAAACTCAAATGGCAGCACAGGTTGGTTTTGTGATCTTATATCTATAATTATGTTAATAATTGTATTATAACTATTACTGATTGGTTTTTATTTGGTAAGTGCAGTCTCTTGCAGTGTCTCCATATCTCAACAATTCGAGCGCGATGCCGCAATCGTTCCAAGCCCAATCTACCTACGGAGTATCTCAAAATCAGTCTCAGCCTGCTTTTGTTCCCCAAACAAATACGGCAGTGGCACCTCCAGCAACTGGTCAACCGTCTAACTTTGCAGGGCAAAATCTCTCAGTGCCTCCTCCAATCATCACTCAGCCACCTCCAAATATTCAGGTTGGTCATGATTTGTGACCCCATCGCTGGAACGTGAATGCACTATTTTCAGGCGTTACTGAAATCCATACCAAGCCTCCAAACTATACAACAGGCTACAGCAGCGGCTGCTGCTGCCGCTGCCGCTGCGAACCAGCGTCAGCCTCAGAGCATTCCATCAGTGAGGAATATGCTCCACATGCATCTGACAACCTCGTGATTATTCCTTATTTCAGATGAACTACCCTCCTCCCAGTGCTCAACAAAGATTCGGAGATGTGGATGAGCGAATTCAACCATTGCATCAGCCCGTTCAACCTGTCCAACCATTGCATCAGCCCGTTCAACCTGTCCAACCGTTGCACCAACCCGTGCAACCAGTGCAACCATTGCAACCTTCACAGCCAATTATTTCCCAGTCTCTTCCTGGCCCGGCTCCAAACTATCACATGCCTCCCCCAAGATCTCAGCAGCCGATGTATGCAGAAGAAGGACCATCCCACATGGATTACCAAGCTTCCGTCTCCGGCGGTGACCCAGGTAAGTGTTGACGCTTTTTCTAAATATGTTTATTATTTTAAGTTCTAACTCTAGAACACCTTAATGGTGACAATAATTACTACGGTGATGGCGGACGTGATGGTTTCTATCAAAAGCCACCACCAACACAGCAATTTCATAATAGCGGAAACTACCCGCCACCCGGTAGAGGAAGGCCTCGTGGTGGTGTTGGTGGTGGTTTCTACGGTCATGGTGGAGGTAGAGGCGACCAGTGGAGGAAATCGTGAGTTTCTTGTTTTGATCAGGAATCGTGCTCTCAGGTTTGTTCACCACAGAATGAATCATTTCAATGGGTTCTGCATTGACGGGACATCCTAATCGTAGTATTGCATCGTTGATTTTTGATCAGGTTGTGCTTTTTCATGGAGCTAATGTAGACGTCTCAAAGGGGCCTCTCCATCTGCAGTTCACTCCATGGCTCAAGTTTGAATTGCAGTAGAACAGAAATACTGCTGGCTATGGGAGCTCACCCCGTTCTTTAGAATATCGACAAAGAAAGAAGCAATCCCCCATAGGATCGTTTTTGTAGTAGGCAACAAAGCTTGTAACGAACAGTTGTACCTGTTGCAACTGCAGGTACCGCGTTATACTTCAAGAAAATACTTGCTGTGTGTGAACGCTGTAAACACACTGACGTTTAGCGTCATTCCAAAAGTATTATCTTCGATAATAGTCTTTGAGGTACTAAAGCCATGGAATTCGTTGATTCATGGTCAAGCTCGCATAATAGAAGTAAAATATCTTGTTTGCTACCTGGTCAGCTGATGGGGAAAGCTGGTTCCGTCATATCTAGGCTCATTCTTGCAATCAAGCCCCTTTGCTTATTTTCTGTAAAAATGCACCTATCCCTTTCATATAGGGATTGGCTTTTGTTTATATCCTGCTTACTTTTACAATTTTACAAATCTATTTAGCAGCGACTATCGAGGTGGACGTGGTTTCGGTGGGCCGCGAGGGAATCTTCATAATCGAGGAAGAGGAGGAGGTCCACATGGTGGAGGTGGATTTCAAGGAGGCGGTTTCCATAGAGGGCGTGGGCGAGGCAACTGGGGCCGTGATGATTACTGACCGAAATAGGATAGAATTTTTTTGATCGGGTCCTTATTCCTTCTATATGCTTGTATTCCATTTAGTATAACATTTACCATAACTTATTGTTTTTGTTTTCTCCGGAACTGTGTTTTCTATTGTTATTCGGCATAACTGTTGTTCTTGTCCGAAGGCCTACTCCCAAGCTCTCATGGTCAAATAATTTGTTATCGATTGAAATTGGTTTTGTTTTCTCCATTTTTTGCCACATTTGAGAGGAGTTAATTCTCTGGTCGTAGAACAATTGCATTTTCTTAAAATGTAGCTTCTAGTTCATCTACTACATATTGAACTAATGAAGTTATCTGTAATTATATTACAATATTGAAAATAATTTGTTTCGCAAACATCCAGGGAATACCTTTATCTCTTATCCCCACTAATGATCGATTGATTTGGTATATGTCTATGTTAGCCAGGGATGGTTCCAAAGATTAACGAGGATTTGGAAAACACACAGCAGGAGGAAGTCCATGTTGATATCGGCGGAGCAGAGGGACGAGAAACAGCAGATGTTTTCCGCATTCCAAAAACATTAACACTTGGTCCTGCGATTAGGAATACTCCTGAACAGGTACATACTTTTAGCTCTACTATTTTCGGGCTGCATGCTATTTATGATTCTTTTTCTACGCTGTTAGATTCTTCATGGCGCTGTGCAAGCTGCGGTGAAACATTGAATCATTTAACTGGCCCCACTAAAGTCAGCTGCTATGAAGATCTTCCCCAAGATTAGGTCTTCCACTGCTCTTTGACTGCATTTTCGGTCTATGAAAGCCGGCTCGGAGATGATGAGGCTCCAAAGTAATTGATATCTTCTCTTCTCAAAGTAAGGCAAATATAACTGCACACCTGAATTTTGTAGGCATTTCACGGGTTCACCTGTGAAAATGGTTCCCTGTTGATGATGCACTGCTAGTTTCAGATCGCAGCAAAGCGCGCTTTTTGGCGGAATTATTTAGCTGGCAAGGAAAACGTGAAGGTTGTTGCACCGATGGTTGATCAGAGGTTTTTGGTATTTTGTTATGTATTTGTTTTTGAAAATTACTGTATCATATAATTTCACTTAAGTGAGTTAGCGTTCCGTATGTTCATGCGGAAACATGGTGCACACATCACAGTTACGCCAATGATCCATGCTCATTTATTCGTCAATGACCCCACTTATCGACGGAATTCGTTGGCTTTGTGTGAAGCTGATCGTCCTCTCATTGTACAGGTCAGTGATTCGCAATACTTCGTCCTTCATCTTTCCTTAATGTGTAAGGAACGTTGGAGTCAAATTTTTTTTGATGAGAAAATATTATCATGACAAATGTGTTTTAGTTCTGTGCTAACAAACCCGAGACATTCCTTGCCGCTTGCCGCTTGGTCGAAGGTGTTTGTGATGGAGTAGACCTCAATTTGGGATGTCCACAAATGGTAGCTAAAAAAGGGAGATACGGTGCGTACTTGCAGGTACGTGCTCAGGAAGCTTCGAGAAAGCTTTTATTTTAATACTCTTGACCTTTTTCTTATTAATTAGTAGAAGTTAGACTGGACTTGAAAGACTCTTGTGTATTTTTTTTCAGTTTGAAAGTGAATCTAAGCCGATTTTTTGAAGGAATTTCTAGAAATTGCATGTTTGACATAACGTGCTTTTTTAAGGATGAAGTGGATTTAATCTGTTCTATGGTTGCCGCTGTGAGAGATTTCTGCGCAGTGCCCGTTTCCTGCAAAATCCGCATTCGGGACTGTCCTCAGGAAACGATCCAATACGCTCGAAGATTAGTAGATGCCGGTGCTACTATGTAAGTAGAGAATGATCAAGCGTCGGTGTGGGCTAAGTTGTTCTTTTTAAGGTTGACTGTCCATGGCCGTACACGTGAAATGAAAGGGGCCGATACAGGTTTAGCTGATTGGTCTCGTATAAGGGAGGTGGTCGAGGCTGTGGATGTTCCTGTGGTAGCCAATGGGAATATTCAGGTATTGTTCTTTTTTCAAAGTGGTAGATATACAGCATGTCTTATAGTATACTGGTCATAGAATGCTTTGCTTATCAAAAGAACGATTTTTAGATGCCTGGTGATGTTGAGAGATGCCTTGCCGCGACAAAAGCAGCTGCAGTGATGTCGGCTGAGGGTTTGCTATATAATCCTCTGCTCTTTGCGGTAAGTATATTATCTTATGATCTTGAACGAATTAAAAAATCTCACCTTGTGCACCTTGAACATCGGTGCACATCTTCGGTAAACGGCACTTCCACTTAGCTCTAATGTGTGTTGGTCAACTTGGATCTTATACTCTCCTTCTAGAGCTTGACCCAACCTCGCAGGGTACTTCCTCAGGTAATACCGAGTTCGTGACAGGCACGCACAGTGTTTCTTATTAGTAATGTTCGTTACTATGGTAGAACAAAATCCAAAGCAGAGCTGAATAAGTCACTTGAGTATGCTGGGCGACTTAAGTAACTTTTTTTTTTCCAAAATGTAATCGGTTTTACATTGGCAACTTACAAGGTTGAATTTTTTCATCAATATTGTGAATGAATTTCTAGAATAAGAACGAGGAAAGCTGGGTTGTTGCGAAAGAATATCTCGAATTTGCCCGCAGATATCAAGCTGGGACAAGTGCTATCCGCGCTCATATCTTCAGGATCTGTCATCACAGGTTTGGTTGCAATTTCGACGCATATACATAAATGAAAACGTTAAGCATTGACATCTATTACCTTTTATAGTCTATTGGAATTTGCTGATTTGCGGATGCGGGTGTCCACAGAACATCGTTTGGAGGATTATGAGTCGATTGTTGAGGAGATTCGCTTACGAACGCGAGCTGTCGCTGATAATGAAGTCTCTCTTCAGCGAGTAGCGTTGGCGAAAGAGCTGTTCGAAAGAATCCGGTTAGCGATTTTATTTCTATATGCTATCTCCGGTGGTGGTTGAAAAAACAAAGTTGCTTTCAGAAGTGGCGCTGAAAAAATGGATCCTATCGAAGTTTCTCGAACACCGCACTGGATCTGTAAACCGTATTTCCGCCTTTCAGAGGTGTGCTAGATACTACATTGTCATTTTGTCTCACTCTTAATTCTCAAGTGGTTAAGGTAGCTCGAGAGACCATTGTTGGTGAAGGGGAAAAGACATACAAAGAGAAGAGAAAAGAGCATCTTCAAAAGATTGCCGATGAAATGGGATTGTCCTTGAAGTGAGTTACCCTGCACTCTGTTTTATGAGAAGTTTTCAATTCCTTCTTGTAGGCAAGCACGCAAGAGGGAGCGTAGGAAATTGAACGGTCAAAGGACGATAATATCCAAACGAGTAAGTAACACTTGTTCTTGTCCTCTCTTACCTTCTCTGTTGTTTCTATCTATGAATGGTAAATGTACAGATGAAGTTTCCTCCCTGTACGCGCTGCACTCAGCCAGCAGGACAAGGCTGTGCGTATGTGTTCTGTAAAAAGTGCTGCCGTTGGACGTGTAAGCAGAAAGGCTGGGATTGCAACGGTTAGCGTATTTCCTATGAAAACTTCCGATTAATGTTGCGAAAAATATGATAGTTAAAATTATTGTTCCCTTGTGGTCCCTAATGAGTAGGTATTTTGTTGCAGCTCACCGATTTAAGTATTCTCATGTTGCTGTGGAACAAAACAACAAAAATGATTGTATCCTTGGCACCGTGGAGAGCTGAATAGAAGGTTTTCGAGTGGTTTAGATCCTTTTTGTCGAACATTTATAACATCGACCACTTAAATTAGTCTCGCAGTCGAATGCGATATCATACGTAGAACGCCTCTTTAGGTCTTCGGGAATGGAAGTTTTATTGAATATTTCTTTTTTTTTATTTGTTTTCCGTGGTTGTCTACATTTTTGACTCGGATTTCATCTCCATTTTACTCGTTTTGTATCCTAACCCATTCTTTTACCTCTTTCTCAGCATGCCCTTACCACTACGGTGAGTGGCTCCTCGTTTTCCGTATCGTTACCCAGAACTCAGGGATTTGCCTTTGGTATATAACTTTTGAATCGCTCTCTGAGGCGATAATCAGGTTATTTTTAAATTAACCTTGCTGTCAGTGAAACCCCGTAAGTTTATGCGTGTATGATTACGTTGAGTACTTTTCATCATGACCGAATACATCACACTCATCGTTTTGTTGTTACAACTAGCTCCTTGTCGTTTGAGAAAAACTTGTTTTATTCATAGAGAAGTGTCACTGTTTTGATTGTTTTGTTTCAATGATTCAGTATCATACGTTGAAATATCTAAGAGATCTATTAATTGTTATTGTTCCTTGTCAGCAACGGGTAGTTCTTTTTTATATAAATAAATATTTATTTTGGCTTGCTGGAGAATCTAGAAAAAGTGTTTCATTCACTTGCTATTTCAATCATTGTCTGCGTGGTCACTATTTTAAAGTTATGGAATGGACCGTCATAACGTGATTTTATTTTAGGTATTGTCTACAGACTGCGAAAATGCAACGAACCCTGTAAGTTGGATTGGTTTTCTTTGTTTTGTTCCTTTTTTTTAGTATTAGTTATTTAGAAATCCAACCTGTACTGGTACTTCTGTGATTGCTCTACAGTATGAAAAAGGTGTTGTAATTATGACAGATCGTGTCGTGTCTTACGGAAAAACTGCCCGGTACAAGGTGAGCCATTTGCTAATGTAACTATGCAGGAAATTTTTAGCTCCATATTTTCCATTTTCACTTCCCCACGCTTGTTCATCCCACGCATAAGCTAACGAATACTAATAGCTGCTTCTAATCAAAGCATTGAGACAGGCTTTTTATGAGAGCACAGCTTCACCCTACCATTTTTATTCGAATTTTCAAAGTTTGATTTTGATTCAGAATGTTTCTCGACAATATAAAGTCAACAACAATATGATTATCGCTTTTGGAGGCGATCATGCAGACTTTCAGTGGCTCCAAAATGTCATTGAAAGACAGGTGGACTATCCAAAATTACTCTTGATGCTGCTTGTTTTAATGAAGGTTTCTAATGTAAATATTTTGTAAAGGTCTTAGCGTGGAAAATGATTGGACAGGACCTCTCGCCCAAGGCTCTTCATGGGTATCTAACAAGTCTGATGTATGCCAGGTGAGTTGCAGATTCCTTTGGAATTCGCTTTTGGAAATCGCATGTGTTTATTGAATGTTCGGTTGAAAGATTCGGCTACTCAAATAGGAAGATTTGACCGTAATCAAATACGGATCTATAAATATTAGCCGTCAATAAAAATTCATCACAGTGGTCAATAAATATTCAATTCGTTGAGTCTTCTTGAAAGTGCAAAACATTATAGATTCATCCTCATTTTAGACGTACTCGTATGAATCCTTTATGGAATACTCTGGTAGTCGCTGGTGTAGAGGATGAGGAGAAGAACAACAAGGAATCGAGTACTCCCTTCATTGGCGTAATCACCCAAAAGGTGTGCCTATTGGCCGATGGCCATGTTGCCATCTGCCGTAAATTCTAGTAATCAATAGAAATCTCACGAAATTCAGGGCGTTGCCTATCAGACTAAGCACGTTGCTACTGGCATTGCTGCTATGCTCCTAAATCAAGCCGTTGAAGATGAATGGAAGAAAAAGGTTAAATTGACTCAATTGGTGTGCTGTTGGTCTCTTCCCGCATGTTTGCTTGCTTTTTGTTTTTGCTTTTTGCTATTTTGTTATGCTTCGCTCCTTTTCCTTTGTTTGACACTGTTGTTTTCTACATTTCATAAAATTTGTTCCAGGGCGACAAGCTTACACGGGCTGAAGCTGAGGCTTTAGTGCGCAAAGCATTGGAACTCACAATCTATCACGACTGCTGTGCAGATAACGACTTTGAAATCGGTGTAGTTGACGCTGAGGATGGAGTTACGCTGGGCAAACAGGTATCCACTATAAAGTGTTTTTGAAGAGCTTCCTTATTCTTACCGTTTAGGAAACGATCATTGGAGACTGGAGCATTGCTGAAACCAACTGTCAATATGAATGAGAACCTCATGTTATTTATTAATTGTATCAGATATCTTAATTTCGACAGTTCTTTAAAGCCTTTTGATGGTGTTTAATAAAATGTTCGATATTGCTAAGTATTGTGTAATCAGAAGCGTTGTCGGGCCCCGTGTAAACTCGTCGAATACTAACCAGGGAGGGGTAGTCTACTTATCTTGGAACTTTGAATTCAGACCCAGATAAATCGATAGAACTTTGAATGCTGTTTACGAAAATGGAAATTAAAACTGCAAAATGGTTCTCCTTAAAAAGTTATGGGGGCCCGAATTTCGCTCGACAGTAGTATCAATTGTCTAAAGAAATGTCAGAATGTCAGCCTTTGATAAAATGAAAAAAACTCTCTGCAGAAGTGCGGACAATGGTGGGGAGGGACCCCTTATTTTACGCTCACGAAGCGAGACCACTACCACTAGGTCACGTAGGGGTTTGATGTGGAAGCGACGAGTTCGCATTTCCAATTGATACTACTGTCGAGCCAAATTCGGGCCCCCATAACTTTTTAAGGAGAACCATTTTGCAGTTTAATTTCAATTTTCGTAAACAGCAATCAGAACTCTATCGATTTATCTGGGTCTGAATTCAAAGTTCCAAGATAAGTAGACTACCCCTCCTTGGTAAGTAATTTTGCTAGCAATCTCGATCGATCCTTGGTGATTGATAGGAAAACATACTAATAATATGTGTTGCAAGCTTCGTAAAGTTCTGTGCTGAATCAATCATTCGTCGGATGGTAGGAGCACTTACAGCTGTTGTACATTACAGTATCATACATTTCTATATTATGTATCCGGCGCAATTCTATAGTATCGGTCATGTCCTTAACTAGAATGAAAGAAAAAATTACCCAGATACCAGTGGAGCGCAATTATTTGCCATTTTTTCTTGCTACATGTAGTGTGACTGAAGCAAATTTACAATTAGTAGATCAGGGGGGGGGGGATTTCCTGGTGGTGAGGTTATCCGAAATTCGAGTAATTTTGGTGCAAAGACTGGGGCAGGCCTCAATCATATATGGTTTTTATGAAGGGGACAGAGTTAATGGCGTAATCTTACTTTAAAATCTGTTCACGACAAATATTACAGAACGAAGTTCTTGATTCGAGAATTTCGGAAGTTTATGAACACCAACACTATGCATGAAGGTGGGCATTTTATATACTGGGAGTGAGCAGAACACAAAAATTCGACAATTTTTCAAGTGGAATCCAGACATTCCTGATGACCATTAGTCATTATTCCTGCCACTTGAGTGAGGCATACCATGTCACTATGTCTACATCGAAGATTCCCTGAACACTGTCCTACCATGAAAATATGTGGGAATTTGTGTTGTCCTACCATGAAAATCGGTGGGAATTTGTGTAGTCGGTCTCGCTACTAAGCTTGAATTAAACGGCGAATCCTGTGCTCGCTGAAAGACCGAGCTTTACAACTGATTGTGAGTAATAATAAAGGGATAATAAAACAGACTTTAGCCATAACTGATTAGGAGCAACTAAGATTTTCCATTAAGGCGTACGGAAAGCATCTGCCAAAAATTTATACCGGTCCTGATTTCTCCCAGGTTTTTCTATCAGATTCTGTGAAAGGATACCACCCACTCTATAAGACATACCATATCCGGCTACTTATTCCTTACTTATTTAGCCATATAGCAACCGAACTGTCTACCCACATTCAGCACTACTACTGCTATACGAGGGCGAATTCGGCAACTTCGCTGTTGAAACCCACTTAAACTTGTGTCTAGCATTTAGCCTTGACGACCCTTCCTAGAGTTTTGTGCCCACTTCATTCTAACGCTTCACAGCCTGGAAAATGGAGGTCGATTATTATCGGCTATCATGAATTCCGATATATCCTGCGTAAACAAGTAAGTTGGTACCTAAGTAAGTGACCAGGTTCTTTCAGTATCTCCACGGCTTGTTGTTTCACGTTTGTTGTCATCATATAAGGTAAAAGACCAATCTGTTACTGATCATACAGAGAATATTTGTATTTTGTACAGGCTCGATCCAAATTAGCAACACTCGTAACTCATAAACTAATCGATTTTTTTCAAAGAAGATCTGACACGTCCCTCAAATCAAAAAATTCTCATAATCATTTTTGGCTTCAAATCCGCCCATCATCCTGACCACCTATACAGTTCGACGCGAATTAACTCAGCGCAGTGGTCAATAGAATTCCGTACCCGAGGTAATTACATCCCATCATGGAAGTATCACTCGAGAAAATCAATGCTCCGCGCGATTAACTCACCTTTTAACGGTATTAATAAACCATCGCAGGTAAAAAGCTTTCTAACGTCTGTATGTAGAAAAAGTTCAATGGAGAATGAATATTTATGACTGAATTATTTAAATAAGGAATCCCTAAGTAGGATATTGAGCGATTCGAACGCTAAAACAATGGCTCTCAACTTACTCTTTTTTCACAGAGCTGCAAACAATTAATGTTGTTGAATCCGAATGGAGGAAAGGAAGAACGACCAACAGAAGTAAAGGAAGTGAATTTTAACGAGATACACTAATTGATCTGTACATGAGGGAAGTAAGACTCTAATACTTATAGCGTGGAGTAACTGTCTCCACATATCGGCAACATAGTTATGACACTATTCTTATTTTTAAAGGTGGAATCGTCTTTTAAATTTACGTTCAACGGACATACACATAATTATTATAGAATCATCATATAGAGTCACAAACTAATCAGAAATCTAATGACTAAACTCTAAAAAAAGCAGCAAAAGTAGGAACAATGTTGTACAAGGTGGCGAATGTGCATTACCAGTATTAAGGTCAGCCTTTGTAAGATGCCCTTTAGAGCTCTTGCTCGCCAGGTAAACTCCACAGCTGGAAGAGGAAGAAGACGAACAAGGCGAAGGTAACCAAGGAAAAAGCTCCAATTGCAATAAGGCGATATGTAACAAAGTCAAAACGGCGACTTCCTGTATTAACGTCACCAGCTCCTACGAGCATCCTGCGGTACAGCGCCCTTTCTTCGGCACGACGTCGTCGACGAATCCCCGTTAATCTCTCAATCTCACATTGTACCACCTGAAACAATGACTAATGTACCGGCTTCCATCACGTGCAAATATCCCTTAATAAGATATTTGAATATTTGAAAACATTTCCTGGGTCCGCTTTGTCCTTTTCCACTCGTGCCCCACTTTGTTGAAAAACCGCTTCCGAGTAAGCTCATACAAAATTCTAGGCAATCAATACCCATAGAAAGAAGGAATGGGAGAAAGAAGAACAAATAAATAGAAATATTGTTAGGAACGAGGATGAGAAAATGCTAAAGCTCAAAGGAAGGGTCATAATTTGTCGCGCAGAAGCCAATGAAATCGGTACATTATATACCTTTATTGCGCCTGAATGAATCTGGTTATTTTTTTGGTCTATGCCCAAATCTTACCACTAAGAATTCACAGAGTCTCTGTAACATCGGAACATTCCAATGCTTGTTTCGTTTGGCTCTTTTGCCTCTGAACAATGAGACCAGCAGTGTTTCAGAACAGTTTTTTGAAAACGAAGGTATATGGTGACAGCACTAAGATAAAAGGAATTGAGTGCTGAGAATTCCATTTAGGTAATTCGATGGTTCCGGAGACTAATTAAATAGCAAAAAAAGGAAACCTGTCATAAGGGTTCAGATTGAGTTGAAAAAATAATATAACCACAATACAAGAAGTAAAGGTTACAGTGTCGTGAGGATCGATTTCCTGGGCTCTTTTGAGGCAGTCCATAGCTTCCTCTGTATCGTTACGAGCTGAAAGTGCCGCTGCTCGCCGAAACAACGCTTTCGTATTTGCGGAATGTAAACGCAGGGACTCTTCAGTACATTTGAGAACCTCGTCCCAATCCTCCAGCTGAAAATAACATCATCAGCGTGTCTAAAATTGTCTAAGGCCTTGACATCGTTAAAGGTTGCCGAATAAGTTCTTGCTGGAACCTTGGCCGACATGTCAAAATAAAACAAAAACTCTAATGAAAGATGCACCTGGATTCGGTACAAGTTCGAATCAAAGAAGTCCAAACTAACCTTAGCATAACAGACGGCCAAATTGGAATGGAGGGCGGAGAACAGTTTTGATAATGCCTCACTATTTTTCGGACCTTCTATGATCCCAGACGCTCTGCAAAGTGTGTATGATATCATAATGTAAACGAAATACACTTATCACCGACTCTCTCAACGTTTTTATAAACTAGTATGATCAAATATGATGGGGTATGACCTCAATGAATATACATCGTTACGGTTCCCTGACCTTTCAAACCGTCGCTTTTATTACGGACAAAAGTGAAGTTAGAAAAAAATTACGAAGAAACCATATTGCATCCCGGTGCGGTTTTCGTCTACAACTCCCTCATTTCGAAAATCGTTCATACAGTGCGTAACAAAAGTATGTGGACACCTGACTATTTTGGCTTATCGAGCTTGCCAGTTGATTTTGAGTCAAAACACCACTATTATACAAATATTCGGGTTGAACAACCCTAGAATAATTGCTCTCCCGGAAATTTCAGAACGCTTTTACTTTTTTTTATTTTAGAAAAAAAGTCTTCTTTGTAACAAAAGTATGTGGACACTATACAAAGAAGAGGAGTATGAATGAGATCAGTAATCGATTGGCCCTCCTGAGTCCCTGATCAGCTCGAACATCCTATTGGGCATGCTCTGAACCAAATTTGTGATGGTCGTGTCGTCGATGGATACCCACACAGCCAGGATCGCCGCCTTCAGTTCTTCTACGGAGTTGTACTGGCGGTTGTTGAGATAGACTCGCCGAGCCACGATTCCCCATAGGTTTTCGATGGGGTTGCAGTCAGGGGAACAGGCTGGCCAATCCATCACAGCAGCACCGTGGCGTTGGAGCCATTCCTTCGTAGACCGTGAGGCATAGACCGATGCATTATCATGCTGGAACACATGTGTCCTGCGTCGCGCACCTCTGAGAAAGGGCAGGAGGTGGAACTCAAGCACTTCCTGATATTCCTGACTATCCATCCGGCATGAAGGAAATGCCAGCTCCAATTTGCCGCTGCTTCCAAAGCCACCCCAAACCATTAATATGGCTCCTCCAAAGTTTCGCTTCGAGTGGATTAGCGGGTCGTGACGAAGATCTCTCCAGTAGTAGCGGTATCCATCTGGACCGTCCAGATTGAATTTTTTTCATCACTGAAGATGAGCTAAACGGAAAACATGCAGAAAATGACGTTTAAACTTAACTTCAAACCCTCTCGAAAAGTTGTACCTTGTCCCACGAAGTTGCCATGTTCCTGCGTGCGAATTCCAGCCTTGCGTTCCTGTGTTGGGCATTTAGACGGGGCGCCTTTTTCATTACCTCTCGTGTTATGTGCTCGTTTTATCGAATGGACCGTGATATCGTCATCTCGAGACCGCCAATCCCATTGAAGCACGAATCTGATCCAGAAATAAGGTAAAATTCGAGGCCATTCGAGCTATTCTTCTGTGATCTTGAGCTGTCAAGCTTCAAGGTCGTCCCACTATTCGAGCTGAACGGTAAGCACCGGGATTTTGAATGTTGTTTCCAATACATGTAGGAGAGCGTCCGAGCTGACGTGCAATTTGCCTATTCGATGTCCGGCTTCATGAAGAGCCTTGATTTGCGCTCGTTCTTCTTCAGAGAGAAGCTTACCACGTACGGGCATGATGACACAACGGTAATTTCAAAAATGACCGGAAACGCATCGGGATTTTCGCGCCAAAGTCGGATCTGACTCGGGTGTCCACATACTTTTGTTACAAAGAAGACTTTCCCCTCAAATTAAAACAAAGAAAGAGCTACCTGAAAATTTCGAAGGAACAGGTAATCCTAGGTTTTCGCATAGCAGGAATCGAACGGTATAAGTTTTATTGCTCAAAATTCGCTGGCAAGCCCGGTGAACCAAAATATTGGGGTGTCCACATACTTTTGTTACGCACTGTATTACACTACAGATCATGATATTACATTAAATACTAATCTTTCACCGTTGAATCCAAAGTAAAGCAGTAGAAATATTTAGTCTAACAATTAGGAAAACCTACCTCTTATAGACGAAAATTGCTTTCTCATACTCTCTTCGGTTGAAGTAAAAGTTGCCTCGATCTTTCAACATAAGGACGAAATCAGATAGCTCCTCTTCTCCCATATTCTGGTAATCCGGTGAAGCGCCGATCTCGAGTAGTTCAATCTGCACATAACCATCCATCTCATGTGATTTTGTTGACACCTCAATCATCACTGTTCTTGAATTAACAAACCCGATACTCTTGATCTTGATTCTGCGGAATTATATCATCTAAGCCACACTCCCCATAGGCTAAACGAGCTTTCGCACGAATCTCGGCGACCTCTTCGACATTCATTAGCTTTATAGTCAATTCCCAGGCTGAAAAAGATATTTTTATGCTTCCTTTTATGCTTTTAATTCAAAAGTGTGTTGATAGAAAGAAATGAAGATCACTAGATCAAAGAGCGAGAAAATCACAAAATTTTTCGTCCCTCACATGACACATATCTAAATAGTACCAAGAAAAAATAGGAAGAAAACGAACCATCAATAACCATACTGAAGCCGAGAATGAAAGTAAGTCGATCGTGAGAGTCAACTCCGCGTAAGGTATCTACAACCTATAAAAAGGCAAAGCAATTTAAATAAAAAATATAAATGAATATCCGAAAAAGTAAAGTAATGGTAAAATTTTATGGAGAGAAAAGCAAAAAAAAAAAACTAAATAAGTTTCAAAAAATCACACAGCTATACCTTGATAGTAACCCACTGTCCATCTGTGGGACGGTCACTTCCGCTGCCGTCCTTTACCACTCGCTTCATGAGTTGACCACTTCCCAATATGTCCTCCCATTCAGAACCTCTTTCCCGTGCCACGGCTTCCATACGACACGACTCCTCCAGAGCATCCGATGAAGGGCCCTTGACTTGTGATGCTAAGGTCTGCAGAAGCAAATTCTTCTATAACATCACTCAATTGAATACTAACTACAGAAGTCGAGCATAAGATCATGTGGAAGACGCAAGATAGGAGAAGAATGCATTTCTCACAGTTTTTCCCAATAATAAGTGTTGGTTTGCATCTGTAGGAACTCTGGCTCACGAAGAAATCAGTAAATGTGGCATAAAGGCTAATTTGTGGAAGAAAAAAACGTTATAAAATCTAGTTATCGGTCTCCCATGCTACGTGATGCTTCGACGTTGCCTTATAACACTTATGAATATACTTACCGAGGGAGGGTCTCAATTTTCCATGGAGTTTTGAATGGAAAACTAGATCTATCAATAGTGCGAAATGCTGTTTCCATGTACTAAAAGTAAACAACTGGTTGATCCTCAGACCCGAGTTGTGAGCATATTCGCTAAGTTTGTTTAAAAAGAGTTCCGAGAGGTAAAGACAGTGGACACGTCAATCGCAGGTCTTGCCATTGGATAGCGACAGTGCTTTCGCCTTTGGGCAATAGATTTGCCCCCATAATTTCCGGAACTTTCGGACTGCATGACTTCTTTTCAGTGAAGGTCGAATAATACCATTTACCCTAATCGCACTTGAAAAAAATTAAAGTGCACGGTTCCTCCTCATTTAAAACATTGGGACGGACAAACAAACATGTTGCTCATAAATTGCGCTGTCTGACAACATGGCGCTCTACAACCGTACATGAAGCAATTAATCGTTTCAAATTAAAATGCTCAGCAGGTCTGACAAAAGCGCCCAGTTTCCATCAAAACATCTACCTTTCACCAAAAGTTGAAAGGTTGAAAAGCGAGCGGTATAAAACCGATTTCTGCGTTATACTGAAATTCGCATTGTTTAAAAACACTTATTCACCACTGATGCTGAAGTTTGGTAGATATCAGTTGAAGGCCATTCCTTTTGTGTTTGTTTCAACTTTAAAATGGATTAGGGTCATAATATTGATGTGCATGGCCATTCAGTCATAACTAGCGAGCACAAATGGTGGTCGAAATAAGACGCTTATTCACGTATCAAAAGAGCTTTTACTGGAAAGGAGTCAGGCCATGCAAAAACTGCAAAAAAAACCGTGACGACAAAAGCAAACACTCTTCACACGCTGCAGACCAAGTTTTTTGTCAATTGAAATCCATCTTTGACCAATTCTGAGCGATCATAACCCGTTTGGAAACTCCTGTAAAATTATAATTCCTATAGCGTAAGCAACGTTCCAAGCTCTATTGATTACCTAGGTCTCCATTCAGAGAATCCAAGGCACCAGGGCAGTCAAACATTCCCCCGCTTAATGCACGCGCACTCACTATAGAGAGTATTGGGAAAGCAAGGAGCTCAGTGAACACAAGAAACAGAAATAGGGAATAGGAAAGAAGAGGAGAGCTCAGAAGCTGCAGGTGGCACAAGCTGGTTCAAGCATAAAGTTGATTTGAGCCATCGAAACGCCCCTCACCTTCACTAACTACAAGCTTCATACTGACATCAAGGCAGAAAGTATGCGTTGCTGAGACCTACGTCCTGAGGGAGATATGGAAGTGCTCAGAAACATCATTTCCTATTCGATTGAAACACAGAAATTTGGAAGGGGTTTAAATATGCTGAGTCAGAGAGTTTTCCAATTGATATAGGTCCACGAAATACGCACAAAGTACGGAGTGAAAACAAGAGAAGTAGATTGGTCACCGTACCAGCAATTACAGCAAAATTTGGTAAAACGTTATTATAGTTAAAAGGTCACCTTGCAAGGAACTTCGAATAATGAGAAAGCAGAAGTCAAAAAGATACTGCGATTATAAATAACGTACATTCGCTCTGGCTACGTGGTTTACATCTGAATCCGAAAGTGCCCCTCGCTCTTCATCTATGCTGCCATCGAGGGATTGCTCACCGGATGACACAGCACGAGGTCCCGGAGAAATAACCTAAAGCATCTGGCATATGAAAACAATGTCGATCCATCAGCTATGAGTCACCGCTCCTGATGGAACATTTACGTGAAGTCACGTCACTTACATGCTATTCAGAATAGTACCTCTCGATATTTTCTAGGCTCAAGATATCCAACTAGTGTTTATAAACAACTTTACAAAAAGATAAGGAATAAGAGCAAATCTCAGCTAGAAGCTGAACACGACGAACCTCAACGAGATCGTCGTGCTCCACAACGTCCATCTCCTGGAGACAATGGGGATCGGACATGTTTAGTACCTATAAACGCCAAAATACGTCAACGTCAATAAATATGAGACAAAGTAGTAGTTATATAGCGATAATACGGGCGCTAAATCACAAGGTATGTTAAAAAAGGAAGAGAAACTTCCGCAATTGTATTAGAATTCGAAAATCGCGAAAATAAACAAAGGTTGGTTTCTCTAATCGTTCTTCAAGTATATTAAAAGCAAATGATAATGAATTTATAAATATAGAACCGTCGACGTAAGAAAAGATCTCGAACATTGCCATAAAGGTCGTATTCCAATGTGGTAAGTAACTTAGTCAAACACATGTTTCGGATATTGATAAAGAAATCAATGTAGTAAGTTCGATGGAACGTATTTAAATGCCTACCATTCGCAATTATCAATAAGAGACATTAAACCATGGGGTAAAACCTTACGAATCATACAAATTTTGTGTGGCACGGGGTGCCATTAAATGGCATTTGAATGTTGAAGTTTCTTCTTCTGAAAACTAACGCTCCTTGATAAAAAGAACATTACGGCACTAATATGTGCCCAATGAGTCCAAAACAAGTTGAACTCAAAGGCAAACTGAACTAAACTGAACTTTTGGAAAGAATACTAGCCTCACAAAGGCAGGTGTCGCCTTGTGTTCAACTATTTACTTGTAATCAATGTCTAGAACAAGATGTAAAATAGCTAATTAAGAACTTGGCTCAGCAGCTGATACAGGAAAAAGTGGCGGCATGCGTGCCGTCGTCAACTTGCAACGGCTATCACAAAGGCGACAGAAGAAATAAATTCGATTAGTGCCAAATGGCTCAATGATATGAACCCATATTAAGTGATACACAAAGACATTAAGAATGTCATAGAGGAGTTTTGTGGGTTTGGGAGACCACCCACAATCTATTCTGGAAAGTACAACATTTGTGTCGATACAGGTGCGCTACAACGAGATACACATCTCAATTGTCGATAACGCTTCAAAGCGATTTCGCCCATTCTACATAGAATGGTTTGATAGAAGGCAGCTGTTCTCGTAAAGAAGTCGCTCCTGCTCTGTTCAAATAATACGCTCCCAACAAGTCGCCCATCTATCATAAAGTTGAGGTGCTTTTGATTTCATCAGGAAGAGAAACAAAACAAATTTTGTCACATTCCTTCCTAAACAAGTAATGAATAGGCGAATTAGCTCATATTGGACTTCCAAAAACGAGCCTCTCATCACAAATGGACTAAATCTGATCCAAATTCTAAAATAAAAGATCAACAAACAAATAGAAAAAGTACATTACTATATAAGGTCGTACTAAAGACACGAGTTGCACTCCAATCGGAAAATCGTGGCCACAGTTCAAATTGTGCAGTACTTACGCGATTCCACGTACACTACCACATGAAGGACGCCTAAATTGCGTTTGATGATAATTTAAAAGTTGGCATAGCTGGTGTTTCTCATTTTTATCCGATCCGTTTTATTCGCTGGTTACCATGAGGCATGCTGTGTTTTTTTGCTTGAAAACCATCTATACTTATTAGTTTGTAACTTACAGGATGACTCCGCATAAAGATGAGGTGAAGACTGAGTCGTTACCAGCAGATTTAATGAAACAAAAAGCTGGACCGCATTGTATAAGTAGCAGCCATAATAATCTACCAGTTAGTAGGGTGAGTTCGAAGGTTTCGACTGCTCAATCAAATTCCGTCTACTGTAGTTTTTATCACTTACTTATTGGTTTTTGGATTTCGACAAAAAAAGGCAGTTTTTTTTTATTTCGAAGTATCATCTGTACTAAAAGGAACTTTTATACTGTTGATAGTGTTGGTGAATTTCATCAAAAATGGCATCCTTTCAGGTGACGGTTCATCCTCTCGTCCTACTTAGCGTCGTCGATCATTTTAATCGTGTCAGCAAAACACAAAGTGTTAAACGAGTTGTGGGCGTCCTACTAGGTTCTATGAAGAAAGACAGGAGTTTGGATATTGGAAATAGTTTTGCAGGTATGGAAAATGATATTCTTCAATACCATTCTTATCTGTGTTATCTTCTAATCTCAGAGTAGGCTTTTGTTTTTGTATTACGTGGTAACCCTTTCCCATTACTTTCATGTTGGTATAACAAGTTTGGCTCCACCCACTCCTATCACTCGGCTCTTACTGAAGGTAGCTTGTACTTTGAAGCTAGTAGTGACTTGGTTTCTTAGCTCCGATTCAGTCCATCAAGTCAACACCTTAACTTTCACTGTCGATCGTTTAGAATTCTTTTTTTATACTTTAAAGCTATTTCCATGTCTCTTTGTACGGGCCTGTAATAACCTTGCATTAAACAAAGGGTTGCAGCGTTTTCCTTCATTTATGCTTGAGTGAATCTATTCAGTCCTGCTTTCCCAGCTAGGTCTTTTACCGCAGCAAATGAACCTCCTAGTGAGCAGAAAGTCCGTTTTCTCGAGATTAGTACTTGGTCAATCATAGAATTTTGGCGCATAGCGGACGCTGTGACTCTGTGGAGGGAATTTGAGAAGCATAACAAGAGATCTACATAAACAATGTTTTTCAAGTTCCCATGAGAGAATCAGAAGAAAAGGAATGATTTGAGAATCTATTCTTTCTTATATCTCTTACGAAGAGCATTTCTTCTTGTTTAGTACCTTTCGATGAAGACGAAAAGGACAAAAGCACATGGTTCCTCGACATGGACTACCTCGAGAGTATGTATAGCATGTTCCACAAGGTTGCAGCTAAAGAGAAGATTGTCGGTTGGTATCACACCGGACCAAAGTTGCATAAGGTCTGTTCTAGATACAAGATCGAAGAGCCTGATACTTTTCGTTCCTGCTATCAGTTACCAGTGAAATTATACAGTATGAGCGCTCCTTAGGTGGTTTTCGTTTCTTCAACTTTTACTTCTTTAATTTTCTGTTTTTATAGAATGACATCGCAATCAATGAGCAAATGAAGCGTTTCACTCCGCACCCAGTTCTTGTAATCATTGAAGCAGAGCCAAAAGATATCGGTCTTCCGACGGAAGCTTACATCGAAGTGCAAGAAGTTCATGATGTAAGGCTTTTTCCGGTTTTTCTTTTCACGACTTCTATGAACTAAATACCGTGTCCTTCTGCGAATTCAATGCAAAAGTAGCAGTATTTCTAACTTGTACTTGCCGCGTTTCAATCCCTCATTTTCCACGTTCGAGCCAGGGAGACCTTATATAAGTGCTCCTGTTCCTTCCACGAAACGCAACGCAATAACAGTTTTCGATATACAGCACAGCAGTTATTATAAGACAAATAACTGACAATCTACTGCTTACCCTCGTATAATTCAAAGCAGTTGTTCAATCCAAAAGGTCATTTGTCCTAAAAAGTCTAATGAAGTAAATAATGACTCGCAATCGACGTAGTGGCGGGCTCTGGGCTTTTATACGGAGTTGCAGCCGGCTGTCCATCAAAATTTCAAAGAAGCAAACACCTATTCGTCCAGTGTCTCTTGCTTTTCCATGGCGGTGGATTTCTTCAGTGCTTTTATGTCATTTTTTTCTGATTCAGAAGACAGTACAACTGTAAAAAGTGTACGTAGTTGGTAAACAGTTGATTCATGCCTTACCCAATACTGCTCAACTCATCGATCGCCGCAGTAGTTCATTTCATCGAACTCTATTTTTAGGATGGTACTCCGCCCATTAAAACCTTCGAACACGTAGCAAGTGAAATAGGAGCTGAAGAAGCTGAAGAAGTCGGGGTGGAACATTTACTGAGGTAATTTATTGAGGCTATTTTTCTGCATTTAACCCGCTGGATGCACAGGCCATTAAAAAAAATTTCACGTTACAGGGACATTAAAGATCAAACTGCTGGCACTTTGTCCCAAAGGATCACGGATCAGTTGATGGGGCTCCGAGGTCTTCACTCACAATTGGTTGATATAGAAAAGTGAGTTGACGATTGCTCAGATGCCCTTGTAAATCTGAGAATCTGAATGTCATGTTTAATTTGAGATTAGCATCAGGCTAGGGTGGAGTGCGTTGATTTTTCGAGGGACCTGGTTGGGAGAAACCTGAAAGATCAATTCTTTAAGTTTTGCGAGTTCACTTTCTAGTTTGCCCCGAAAGTTGATTTGCAATTTGTTGTCTTTCATCGCTTTTGAACGCAGCCACCGAATTTAAGCGTCTTTCAACTCCATTTTCTCTAATTTCCACCTCCTCATGAACTCGTGTGGTCAAGGCTCCTTCTAACGTTCCTCAGTCCTGAGTGATTGGTATTTCGCTAAAAGCAGCTTTTTGTTTGCAGGTATCTGCAAGATGTTGCAGCCCATCGTCTTCCTATCAATCATCCCGTCATTTATCACATTCAGGTAAGGGCTACTAACAATAAGTTTCATTGTAACTTTGAATTTTTCTCGCTTCGAAATGCTTGTTTTTGAGGAAAATCTTCAGTAGATTAGAGATTCGGGACTGGTTTCTGTAACACAGAGTAGTCGGTACTAGCACCAACTCACATTTAGTAGTTTAGAACTGCACATCTTTCAGGAGGTATTGAATCTCCTACCGGATGTCACTCACCCTGACTATGTAACTGCTCAAAACGTGCAGACGAACGACCAGTTGATGTGCGTCTACATGGGATCGTTAGTGCGTTCTGTAATTGCACTGCATAATCTAATTGATAATAAGGTGAGTAGTTTATGTGCAGTTATGCCTTGTACGTTCGATGGGGAATTTTTTTAAAGACCGTCCTCTCATGAAATCCTACGCCAATCGTAATCCACGGTGGATCGTCCCTATCATTTCCTACTCTTTGATGTAATGACACGGAATAGTTTTTCCGCATACGAGTACTTACTTCTGTCTGCAATTTCTCAAAATATTTGTTCAGCCCGTTTTTTCTGTTTTTTGGAAGAACGACTTAAAATTGGTTCGGTTTCTGAGCGGATTTCTAGAAAGTATCGGCTGAATTACTTTGCGAGCAGTTGACATGATCTAATCTTCATCTGTCTCAGTGCTAACTAACGTTCGTTTGGTTTCAGCTAGCTCTTCAAAAAGCGGAGAACGAACAAGAAGATGGTAGCGACAAGAAAAAAGACGAGAAAAAGAAGGATGAGAAAAAAGAAAGCAAGGATTCGAAGAAAGACGAGAAGAAAAAAGAAGAGAAGAAGGATAAATCAGTTTCCAAAACGAAGAAACCATGATGAATTTTAATCTGACTGGTGATTTCATCCTGAATTTAGACTGGTCTCGTGTAATGCCCCTTTTTCGCGGTATTTCCTTGATCACAAGGTGAGCTGAGAAGTAAGGGTTTAATTGAGCATGTTTATATCCCTTATGCTTAAATTATTCGGAAATAAATCTACAATTTTACATTGTTCTTCGTTTAAACTTTCATGGAACTAAGAGTGCATGGGAGCTGATATAGTGCAAAATCCAAACCGCTTTCTAATTCTCGAGAAGGGAGAACTCTGCGGTTATTTGAGGGTGCCGAACACGTCTTTTGGGTGATTTAGATGAGGACGAGGTATGGTGCTACGGGTATACGAAAATGGCCATTGCCTTCTGGGCGATTCTGTGTCCAGTCGATCAGAAGTAACTTTGAGGAAAAGATGTAATGACATCGCCTGGTGCCTATCCTACCCTTAGCCTTTCACTGAAATTGAGGACACAGTGATGTCACTCCAGCAATCTCAGGAGATGGATTCGTTTCTTCTTAGAGGCATTACAACATTATTGAATGAAAGTCTCATGAAGTGGTTTCTGAGTACTTCTGCCTAGGGTGTGAGGAAGCGCCGTCGACGTCATGGATACGGCATGAGCATCAGCGGGCATCGTCGTGCATAGTATGTCGCAAAGAGGCCTTGCAGGCCATGCCCACTTCTTTTTGAGTGACCCTACTTATACAGAGCGTGTTTGGATTTCAAATGTAATGTTGCCATGCTGTTTTTCTTGAAAGTCTCTCGAAAAACATGGAACCTATACCGGTTGCTTGCGAGTTGGTCTAAGGGCTGAAATAGTAAACACTGGAGCACCTCAACGTATCCCCTTGCTGGTGTTCGTTAATAACAGCCTAAATCGGGTAGAAAGTTATAATCTCCTTTGGTCGTTCACGTGATCATCTGTCTGTCTGTTTTTGTGATCTATGGTCATATGTTGAAATAACGGCTATGGCTTACTGTAGTTAGTGGACTGTAAACGAGGTATGGTTCCCTTGAAATTAAGATCAGCAATAATTCATGATTCAATTCACAATTCAACAACATAATTCATGATAGGCTCCTGAGAACGACTTACCCACAAGCAATGGAGAAAGAGAATATTGAGGTTTTCCTGTCTACTTATCTTCAACTGATTTTTGATTCACTACTATCAGAAAAATGTGAAAACCTAGACAACCTGATCTAAACCTACACTGAAAGTAGTGTTGATTGCTTTCTTCGAGTCAACCTTTACTTGACCACTGGGATTACTTCAGGGCGCAGTGGTCCAGTGACAAGTGGCGCACTACTGCACACGCATGGGCCGAGGATCGAGTTCGGACCGATACTCACTCATGCCAAACGAGCCCTACATTTCCTCGGACCGCTTAGTTGGTACTGGACTTGTCTGCGATAAGAACAGGGGGGGGGTGACTTGAGCATTGGTTTATCATCGCAGGTCATGTATAGGTCGCATGCGCATTCAAAACTTCAATACAATCCCGAAAGGAAGTTCCCGGGGCTGCGGTGCGTATCACAAAACGGGATTGAAAAAAAGTCAAAAGATGCTTTTTGATGACTTCAGTGTTCAAATCACTTACTTCATTTACGTTATTAAAAATTTTACTCTGTTACAACTATAATACAATTTACAAGGTTGATGACTGATCTGTGACATTGACTCAATCGTCAGGTCAGCCAAACATATCAAAGACCCTATTAATCGCTATGATCAATGCTGCAATGACTCTGGAACAATATCAACAGGTTTGTTGGCCGAGGCTGAACAGCACGACATATCATAATGAGGTGATCTCCGGTCAGATGATGTTATGTTGGTGATCGTTGAACTTCAACTAGTCGAGCACCAGTCACAGCTCAACTCTCTGGTACAAAAGAGTCAGAATTGGATTTCAGAAATGAATTACTTATCCTTTCAGAAAAGGATTTTAGAAATGGATTACTTATCCTTTGGCCAAGTAGTAGGAACTTTCGAAAAAAGCGCACCGCATGGAAAATTTGCTAGTTGAGACTTCTGAACTTTAAAATAAGCTGAAAACTCTGAGGGATTCATGAGCGATCCCCACTGAGGCAGAATAACTTGATCTCTCGAAGTCAGTTGGTGAAATGTCACAGTTTGACCAGGAAATGTTCCTAAGCGGAAGTGGTCGTCTAAAAAAGGTCCTGTACTGTTGAACGTGTTTTAGGGAGCTGATCTTACATCTGCTTCCCAAATTTATGTATGGGTTTTAAGATCAACGTTATGAAGGTTATTTCAGGTGATTGCCGTCTCTTTTTCTACAACTAACTGCAGTGGTCAGTGGGGTTAATAAGTCACCGTCTCTCCGCTCTCAATCGCTTCTGCGATTGCCGACTGCGTTCTACTACCTGCAGTGGTCAGATTTGCGAGTGAATAGCTGAGTACTTTTTCCACCCACCACAGATGACATCAACGAAAACATACTTTTTTTTTATTCCTTTCACTTCATTGTTATTTATATGCAAATATGACATCTGGTATAAAGCACCCCAAACGCATGGGTTCCATGCAGTTTGTAAGGTTGTGATCACGTACGGCGATGGAATTTTCTGAATTTTCTGCGTTGTCTAGCTCTTCATTGGTCCCTATTATGTTGCTAATGGCGCACTTTGCGTGCAAAATAAATAAGTAAATAATAACTTCCCTTAACATGTGTGAGCACAATGACACGGGCGGACCCGCTTCTTCAGAGGTGGCCCAGAACAATCACAACTGTAAAACTTCATGTGTGCAAGGCGATGGTTGAAGTTTTGCGGAAGGCGGACTTTTCGCATTTTATGGTACATTTTGCTTAAAGGATATGATGAATTCCTTATGAGACGGGCAGTAGGAACGGTTTTGTGTAATCGATCCGCCGCTCGCGGCTGTCGCAGACCATTTGCCCCCCTATAACAGTTCTTCATGCAGCTCAATTGATATACTATTATTACATTTATTAGTTCTTTTGTTCCTGTGTTTTCTACTTGCTGTTGCATTCTGCTACATTCTTTCGCGCGCGACGTCTCTCTCGCCGCGACGCGACAGTCCAGTTTCTAGTGCACCACACCCGAAATCTTTTCCTGTTGATTCCATCGCATTCTATGACCTTTTTGATGTCCGAGGTACAAACGCATGACGTGTCTGTCCGTTCGTCCGTCGTACTCTGAGGACCAGAAGAACTCATAACTAGTTTTTGAGGTTTAGTCATTCCACATATAGTATTGTGAAATGTGAAACAAATCGGACATTAAAGATTATACCCCAAAGCTCAGACCTAAATGGGACCTGCGGTATTATTTGTTTCGTAATGTCCCACCGAAAATCCTTTCTCGATCAGGGATTACAGTAGCCGTTGTTATGCAATATAAAGGAGCCCCCACAAATTGCCTATAAAAACAGTTCCCGATCGTGGTGATCGCTCAGAATAAATCATAAATCACGTTCCTATCCGCTTTCCCTTTGCTTTGTCTGTTTAGATGTATCGCTTTCAGGTCTAAGAATGATTGGGTTATTTTCAGAAGCTATGATTCAACGTTTACTAGCGATAACAGCTCTTTCTACAATAGTCTATGGTGAGATTGAGTGCAGCGTTCTTTGTATAAGCTATATTTTTTTATTAAGGAATGAATATTCTCCTCTTTTCAGCACTGGATTGCCCTACACCACTTCCACCTCTTGGAGGAACAACTTCGTTCACTGGAACAGCTAGAGAAGGATCCGTTGCCATTGGAACATGTCCGCTTGGACAAATCATGAGTGGTGAGGAAATATGGATTTTTAATAATAAATAGAATTTCTGAAGCGACCTGAGCTTATGAGAATCTTATTTTTCTAAATTGAATGCTTTACAGAAAAATTAAGCTAATTCGTCACGAGATTGAAAGAGTAGGCCTTACTTCCTGGTTATCAGGGATCCAAAATCAGTCTTTATCCCCTTCAGTTTTATGGAATGGGACCAGCGTCATCAGGACAAAATTAAATAGTCGACGTGAAAGGTTGTAGAAGGGAAACTTGCTATGGGCACTCCTCTTTCTTCTTCTTTCCTGCCCATTCTGATCCTTTCAATGGCTACTATGTACTGGTTCCTTTCGCCTTTGTATCTGTAGGTGGACAGTGTCAGCTGTACGCTTGGTCGTAATCGGGGATGCTACTAAGTCTTGACCGTTTGTGCTTGGGTAAGATCGAAAAAAGGTACAATATTCGTGGTAGCTAGGGAGGATTGCGAGGAGGAATGATCGTTCCTATCGCTACATGCAAGCGAGTTTGTTTCTGTTCCTTGCAGTCCATTTTCGTTAAAAATCGCTCTCTAAGTATGTGGTCGGTTCGATTCGGTAGTCTGTAGAGACTTCTACCCTGTAATATCTCGGAATCATCATCACAGGTTCTATTTTGTAGGTGCTTCGTCTCTCACATGTACTAATGGCGCATGGAATCCGCCAGCGTTCGGTATCTGTACTACGACAGCAGGAATTGGAGCTTTGACGATGCCTATGACAAGTGGACTGGGAACAGGAATGTCACCGATTCTTCCATCAACTGGATTAGGAGTTTCACCAATTCTCCCATCAACTGGATTAGGACTAGGAACTGGGCGTAAGGGTGTTTAACTGCTTTTCGTTCCAATTTCTATACCTATTGATACATATGATTTAGTTGGCACTGCACAATGTCCTCCGATGTTGGCACCATTGGGTTCAACGATTACCTACAGCAGTGGTGCTACAAGTACTGGGATTGTCCCATTGCAGGATCATGGGAGCACAGCTATGATGAGATGCAACGACAACTCTTTAGTCTCAGGTATGGTAATGAAATAAAGTAAGACAGAGCTGGGTAAGTGTGAAGTGATGGAACTATCTCAAGCCTGGTCCGAGATCAGATCCCTTCCGTATGGAGTTGAGTTAAGCATATCCAAGAAATCGGCTAAAGCTAGGAAATCAGCGACCATTTCCCTACCTTACAAATTCGCAATTTAGTAGAACTTGCTTGTCTTTTTGCCTTTTTTTACTTTGTTGCTGGCTGAGCCTTGACTGCTAGGTGTGGTCCCAACGAATTCCTCAAATGCTTCTTTCCAGGAGCGTCCACAGCTATATGCCAGAATGGCCAATGGCAACCATCCGCAATGGGAACATGCTCGAACAGCAACTACCGTATGTCATTTGTTCGCGCTCAAAGATCTTTTATTGCAACATTTTTTTGCAGTGGGTTTACCGACGAGCTATGGCGAGGGCTCCACAAACTTGGCCGGCGGCTTGTCGGGCCTTTCGACCGATCTACCTTGCCCTTTCGGGGTCATTCCACCATTGAACGGTAATGTTGTCTACAGCGCCAGACCACCTTACCCTCGTGGAACTACAGTAACCTTGACTTGCGATCCTGGATACGTCGTGAGCGGTCAATCGACGACCTCTTGCAATAATGGGCTCTTCGGCATTATAGGGACATGTATTAAGGCCTGAGAAGTTTTTACCTAGTAATAATACCGTAATGTACAGTGATTTTGTTTGTTGATGAGTTCTACCTCACTTATTGTATATTTCCGAAACAGTTGAATAAACTTGAGGACAACTTCATTTGGTATTAGTCGATTTCGTTTTCGGGATGCGTCCCGCACTCGACTTCCCTTCGAGTTCGCAGTGACGTTTTGAATGTGTATTTGGCCAGTACAACGACGATGTGTAGTTGCCGCCGATGTACAGCTCGCTGCTTTTATCTTCTCAGATGAGTCTTGTACCAATTAACCGATCAGGTGAGGATGAGAGGCTAGCCTAGGGCAAGTATCGATTTTGGATTGAACCACATACAGACCGTGTGATAGTGTGCCAATGTGCCGCAATATCCGCCAACCCGGACAATTACAATACCGAGCTCGTGACCCATCTTCATAAACAGGCACCATCACCTAGGCATGGACCTCTCACCTATACAGGCAGTGCGCAATTTGTGAGCCACACGCGTCGAAAACAATACCGTAGGCAGCTCACAAAAATCACTCAGACGAGATCTATTTGGGGAGAGATACCTCTGTTTTAAAGGTCCACCTATCGTCTTTTTACACTATCTCCACAAGGTTAAAGGTTTAGAAAAAAGGCAAAGAGAAATACGATATTTCCCAGTATTCTTCAGATAACTGATCAAGGCTATCTCGAAACTACGGTCATGAAAAATTGGAGATCGTTCGTTCGTGACCTTCGCCTAGATTTATGGAAAACGTGGATGAGTGTACTGGAAGTCCCAAAAATATTGTTAAATGAAAAAAAAAAACCAATTATCTCCCTCAATACTTAACCAGAAGCAATCAGACTTGGCACATAGTTTAATACGACGGGTGCGAATTAAAAACTGAGAATGGTTACTCTATGTGGTTTCCTATAGTTTGCTGAGGGGATGCGGCGTGCACCCGTATGTTTTGGGCATTGGCCGCTGCCTTCACGTTGAGCAGCTTTTTTTTGGAAAACCAGCACCAGCTGTATCCCTGCAGCGGTCCGCGCAAGTATGGCCCGGCATATTGCTGAACGAACCTCCTCATTCTTCGCTGTGAGGCTATGGCATCTTCTGGTCTTCCAAGGATAGAGATGAAGGTGATCGTGTAACAACATTCCAGTGGGTTGTTACTTGACATTGAACTCTTGACCATTTTTCACATGCTGCGAAGAGAGCATGTGCTTTTTGACGGCTCTTCGCTTCGCGTAAGTCATTGCGCTCCTGATCGCGGACAGTCGGCAGTCGTCCAAACCTCATGAAACCTTCGGAGAGTCCTAGGGACGGTTTGACGGCAGACTCGGTCAAGATTTAGTAACAACAATTCTAGGCCCCCTCTATTTTTAGAGAGTGAGAAGCTAAAAGGAGTGGTGGAAAAATGTAAGAAATCGATTCAGAGCAAATTGTTATTAATATCGCTTTGGCATGCATACATAATGCATTCGACAGTTCGAATCTTGATGATATTTAATGACGTAGGCAGAAGGACCCGTCAAAGTATGGGACAATACTTTTGTGTGAACCGGTTCGATTTTCCTGATTCCAGTTTTCTGAACGATTCGCTACACAAAGATTATGGCAAGGATCCTGAGCCATTGGCAAATCATTTAAGTCTAAGATTCCTTGGGATCTAGATGCCCTGTATTTCTGTCAAACAATGTGCCGTAACCTCACGAGGCTTCCATATCATATTCACTTCAGCATCCGTGTTCTACTGCTTCTCTTCCTCAATTCTCCCCTGCGTTACTCATACACCCTCTTAGGACCTTCTGTCTTGGGTGGTTCGTTTATAATAACGAAATCCGATTCCCAGTCATGCACGTGTAGGAACAACGTTTATCAAAGTATTACTACTTCCCAATGAACTTACATGGAATGAATAGCCTCTTGGTGATAACTTAGACTTTCTAGCACACGAAAGTCTTGCAGGCCATCTGTGATGAGGCCCTTGATCCGATCAATTGAAGGCCTGAACATTGTCCCAGTACAGTACAAGTAGCAACGCTATGGTAATTTCCGCTTGCAAGCAACTACTATTCTAACCGAACTTCAATCCCTATATGTTTAGTTGTCAGCATTAATCTTTATATTTCATAAGCAAAAATTGAAATAGGTCTTCTCTGTGACGGTAATTCTTATGCATCCTTCAATCCTTTGACAGAAAAGGACGTGTCGGTGGTATATTTTCTTCTAGACTTCTTTCATCGGGCTGAAGGTATCAACTGCCTTTTAGTATGTAGCAGGACTGATGCTTTCTCCATGATGAAGATTCTCCCATTTGATCGCTATTCATTCTTTACGATGAGCGCCTTGACAGTTTTTGCAGATTCGCTATTCTTGGTGTCTTCTCATGGATTTGCTCTAGTTTCGATAAATTCGTGAATGTGCTTTGTTGTTCGGTACCTTCGGATGAAAATCATTCAGACTCAGACTTCAGACTTACGCAGCAGTTTCGTGTGAGGATAAGGTGGGCCTGTTTCCTTGTTAACTACGTATTTTCGACTGGTTTCCATCGTTTATATCCCCTGAGCAGATCGAAGTGGAAGTCTACAACTATAGAAATACGGATTCTCAGTTTTGAAAGTCAATTTTAAAAAACGTAACAACACAGCCACTATATATAGGAAGCGAAATTAAGGTAAGTTTGACCTATTTACCCATAACCAAATCATTCGACGCTTTCTGAACGGACGAGCAGGAAAGGTAGTTTTCAATTTTAATTCATTATCTCAATAGTTTACATGAGTGAGTCAGGCACAACTGGTATATGACAAAAGAAGTACGAAAAAATGAAACAGCCGGTGACAATACAGTCAAATAAAAACGAAAGAAGAAATTCATGATCAAAAACAAGCACATCAGATCATATCCTTTGGAGCTACAGTCCAAAAACGTCATTCACGGAACCATCTTGAACCGATCAGAAGAGATCTCACTGGAGTACAGGAATAAACAACCTGGTCCCCATTCAAGAAGTAGGAGATTGCCCTTTATTCGATAGGCGAGGCCGCACTGAGTGTTTCCTTTCTGTCGTGAGTATCCGATGTATAGGTTTTGGCGATGTGTCACAGTGGCTGATGTGAAAAAAGTTTGGTTTTCAATGTCTGTTTTCGACGGCAATTCTTCGCAGCCGGAGTAATCCAATTTGGTTACTTTTCTTATCACATATTATCATTCCTCGAAGCGGATTGTGGTTTTTCGAAGAGTTTCACTTCTTATGGAGAGCTTGGGGACGTCAAGGTGTGCCACGAGTTTCTTGTCTGTTCGAGTCAATTTTCAGAGTATCTCCAATACCTGACTGGCGAAGTGATGCAGGTACTCATCACAGAGGGCGGAGAAGTGCTCTGTGAAGGAGATTTCAATTCAGTGCGGAATGTGTTGTATGAAAGTTTTTCTGTTAATGTAGGAGTTCCTCAAATGTTTCTTTGGGGAAGAACAATTTTACACCCTTTCCCTGAGCAGAAGACTGCTCAGTGAACCATTCCGATGGTCGACATTGCTTCCATAAATGAATACCATTTTTACTGGGTTAATAGAGTAGAGGGTCTTTGAAGGTCTTTGAATGATTGTAAGAAGCTTTGGGCTCTCTCTTTATAGGTCTTCCTTGATGCCGAGCCGTCTGCGTATGGCTGAGACCTTCTTTTTTGCTTTTCGTGGTTCTCGCGGTGCCTCTTGGATTTCGTCTTTGATTTCTTCAGCTTCATGCGACCAATCGCATATGCCGGAATGGTGTCCCATGCACCTTGTGAGGTCGCGTGTGCTGTGCTTGTCGCGACGAGAATCTCACAAGTCTTCCCGGCCGATGTAATATAAAATGGGCCGCGCGGATAATAGATAAATAACATAAGACTTTTAATTATATATTCTGTCGACGCCGCATCAAGGTGTTCGCCATCCGAATTGTTGCAGAATAATAATCATTAGAAACAACGGAACACAAGACGGTCAATAAATTGCAAAGAGCAAAAAAAAGGACTCGGCCCCACGTGCAGGGCCTCTTATACCACGCAGGGTACAAAGTCCAAGGTGGCCCCCTGAAGTTCTAAAAATATCGTAATAGGCGGCAACCCCCCAGGGGTCAAAGTCTCTTTTCTTAACTGTTACATAGGCTCGCTGGAAGTTCGCACAGTCACATAGCCTCCGCATGACCAATCTCGGACTCGCGCTCCGCGATAGCTGCACTGGTTTAGTAAGCTCGCGCGCACAGAGAAATGTGTTTTATTCCTAGCTTCTGTGGGAAGAAGAAAATTTAAAGCAAGTTATGTCCCATTTAACTGAATAACGATAAGAAGAAAGGCAAATGTTTATAGGTTCGAACTAAAAGTTTTCAAGGAAATCGAAAGACATACGACATTATTACAGTACAATAAGGTATCGGCCCATAGACTGGCAATGCCGTAAGGTGTAGCCTCGGTCGACTTCCTGGTAAAGTTCTTCCACCTTGCCACTCTGCCCTGTAATGTCCCGATGGTTGATCTCACAAATGATCAGCTGATCGCTGCGGCTTACAATTTTCCCCTTGAAAAAGCCATCAAGATTATAGTGCAGTAGGAATACGCGGATCGAAGGCAGATCTAAGAACAACTTCGGAGTCAGAAGCTGATAGCAAACTCTACTCCAAGAAATAAGATGAAGAGGGCTGGTGTTTATCCAATTAAGAAATAAAAATCTACAGGAGAATCGGAAAATCAGAATCTGGATCGATGGAGCACAACGTATCTGAAAAGAACGTTCTAGCGTGTTGCTAGCCATGTATGGGGGAATTTTTGAAGTGTAACTCCTAGAGATAATATCTCACACACAAACATTAGTGACATGCATAAATATCATAATAATCGGAGCAAACCATTTGAGTCATCCGTAGAATGTGTAGAGTAGTCACTTAAAAACTGTTAGTCATAAGTAGTAGCAGTAGAATAATAGAATAGGTAAGGATAATAAACTAACGCCATGAAAATCAGATGTATACATTTTCAACAAGGTGTTCTAGGGCGAACAGCCTTCTTGAAATTTCAAAATCCGGCCACTTTGACTGTAAAACACAGCCGCTACAATTCTTAGCCCTAATAGCACGCCATCTAGGTAGTTTTCCACCTGAGTTTGTCACCTAAGGTACATGAGGGGGGGGGACAATGCTTGATCCTATAGGTATGTCACAGAAACCATTTTTCCGTGAATTGTGCCTTCAATCAAGATTTCGATAGCATCATCATTATTATTATTTTGAGACTTCAAAGCGCAGAGTGAGGCTACCTACCCCAGTAGGTAAGTGCTTTTGAAGTTTGATTCGGATTGGAAGTTGTTCCGTGAAGGATTTTCTGTATGTGTTATATGTTAAATATATATATTATATGTTAAATGCCCTGCAGAATCCACATTCTGAATTTAGAGTTTAGAGTTCCGAATATCTATGAAGTAATGTTGGAAGCGTAGTGCTGTTTTTTATTCGTTAATTCCTCGATAAGATCAGGTGAGAGGTATCTATGAATGTGAAAGAGTGAAAGAGAGTGGTTGAAGCTTCAACGAATGCAATACTAACAATATTAACTCTATGTCCACCCAGACAATTAACGAGCATTCGAAACACTGGCCTGAAAATAATGTGAGCGTGAGCGGAGTCTGAGTAAGCATAAGGATGAGGGTGAAGGATGAATAAGACGTTGCTTGTATTCTGGACGAGGGGATTAGTGAAAACCCGGCGATTCTTCATTGAAACAATAATCAGATCAAAATGAAGGGGCAATAGCTGGTTGTGATTTACAATTAGTCTTTCAGATCTCAAGAGAAGATCGATATTGGATTGAAGAGGTCACGAGATCAACATCGATTTCGACGGCTAGCGTAGCTTTTTCTGAACGTGAACGATTAATTCTTAAAAAAAAGATATACGATTTTCGGATTAGTTATAAGTTAGGTTCCATGTATGTGCAACACAACCATTCAGCAGCTACTTGAAAAATCCTTGTTGATCACAACAGTTCTCATTTTTCGACTTTCCATTACACATTCAATGAGTCATGGATGCAGCAACTAACGGAAGTGCCATTCCTGGAGACCAAGCGGCACCAATCTGAGCTCTAGCTGCACTGCTATTCAAGGCATAGGTCGACCGGTCTCCAAACTTCATTTAGCATGATAGATCTTTGACTGCAAAATGAAATCAAGGGTGTAGGCGCAAATGCGTCACAAGAGAATTCCTCAAAAGTGGGGAATAGACAAGATTTCGAAAGCTACACAGTATCGAGATGCTGCCATTTGAAGGCAAGAAACTACTTGCATAGAGTGTCTTAGGTCGAATATTCCTGGATAGAGCTGATAAATCCCGCTTGATTAAGTCAACTTCGTCAAAGTTCCACTGATGGGCACTCACATGACTATTGTCAGGACTGCTATACACTGATTTGATGTTTGCTTTAGAGATGGTTCCTCAGATTTTTTTACAAGATGAGCCTGTGACCCCAAGGATAGCCCAAAGGACGCTGTCGGGTTGAAAAACCAACAGTCAAGATAGGGTTAACAAAACCGGCTCAGCCGACGTACTCAGATAAGACTGACGAGTTGTGAAGCGTTGCAAAAGCTGTCGGCGCCATGCGCACCGGGAACCAAACTTGCACGCAGGCAGCGTATTGTACCACCTGCATGCGATGGCGCGCGCATACACCTTCCACGCAGCTTTTTTGTAGTATTCTCGTCTAATCCTTAATTTTAATTTTTTTGAAGCCTCACGTTTTCTGAATACACCGACTTTCGCGTTCACATCGCCGCTTTTGCACTTCTGAAATATTATTTCCATTACTCGTTCATAACTAGCTAACCCAGGGTTATCCTGAACTGTGTCTTCAACTGGTTCATAACCTTTCCATCGTCCGAATGTATCAAATTCGGGCGGACACTAGACTCTTTCCAAACCCTCAGATCAATCATAACCTGAACCTTTTTCTGTCAACATTTGACCTTAAATGGGGCAGCACATCATGCTCCAATGTTTTCCTGGTTTCATATGGCCGGTGAAAGTTTCTAGTGAAAGTAATGGTGCATTAAACCATATGACCGACTTTCGGTTTCCTCCGTGGTTGGGAAATCCGTTGTGTGTCAGTCAACAAGTTCAGATAATCCGACCTCATAACCCTGATGTAAGCAGGATAAATGAATGGTTACGGTAGTGAACAACAAGGTCATGTCCGCGCCATAACTCTCATTCGAAACTTTCAATGTCAATGGAGTCTGGGTAGAACTTCACCATCACATAGGAGCGTGCGAGTGTATAGATAAAAGTAATCAAGACGGCTGTGGGTGAGCTCCGGATTGTTTAATGCATCTCAAATTCTAGGGCATCCCCTGGATACCATATTCATGCCTATTCCCGTCGCCATGCTCCCCGCTAACTTTCCCTGTCCCCGCCCCTAACTCATATCAACAACCACCCGTGTACCGGTATAGTTAATGACGGCACGCATGATGAACGAACAGATTATCGTCCTCACACCCCCGCTTGGATCCGGCCCCTCACAAACACACCTAAACCATCATACAGGTGTTATTCATACGACTATCCATTTCTCTTAGCCAATGTTTTTTTCCTCTAATTACAGCTCGTAGTAAAGTTCTAGTAACTTTTTGTCAAGTCTAGGTGAAAGTAATAGGTTATTGGATCAACCGGACAGGCCATCAGATGATTGCGCTGTACTTTGTTGCAGAGGCCTAAAAACAAGGTCACAGTCCGTGTTAGAACATACCTATGCCCTTTTCCGGTCTGTCGGAGAAAAGCTGGGATTAGTCAATCAACTTGATGCTTTACTTTCAATTCTATAGCGCTCTACTATTCCAGTATTTTTACCCACTGAAGTCGGGACGTTTTTTCCAAAATTAATGACTCTTTCACTGGATTTTCTCCTTGAACCATTACCTTTCGACTGGTCGTGTTTCAGTTCCTTCTTCTTTTCGATTCCATCCAGCGTAGACAGCAAGCATTACTTATGAGCTAAATTATCTACAAAGAGCATTCAGAAGTCTGACACAACAGATTCCAGCTAACTGTATGGGATGGTTGCTTTCTTTTTTCGGCTCAGGCTTGGACTGAGAACCCCTGAAAAACCTCTCCACCAAGAGGTTGTGACATGAGACATAGATTTCATTGGAGTTATTCTCTGGTGTTACCAGTAGCACCGATTAATTTCTAGAAGGGTAGTAGTATTACATTGTAAGAAGCGATTCTTCTGGATACACTGCTGGGACCATTCGGACGTCAAAGAAATTAAGAGGGGATAGGCCTGAGTGAAGTATAGTAGAATCTGGTTCTGATAGAGCTTCTTTCAGCCATGCGGAGTTTTTTAAAGTTGTCGACTTGACCGAACCATTGCCACCAGCCGCATCTAACTCTATGAGGTAAAAATACATGTCGCTACCAGTGGGGACCTATCAAATCAGTGCGTAGGCTCAAAATGGGTTCGAGCCGGTAATTGATTCGTGGTGGAAGTCGAGTACGCGGCGCCTCTAAATAAGGAGCTCATCTTCATCATTTTTACAGAAGAGTCAGTGGATAAGGAGCACTGTGGCAAGAGAGCACAAGTACGGGTTCGAGCCCCGTCCGTGACTGAAATTTAGCCCATGCCAGCCTTGTAAGAATGCTACAAGACTTACAATAAACAGTCGTTTTCACAGCTAAAACTTTTATTCCTTCTGGTCAATCACAAGCTCCCGTCTAACTAGTCTTAAAAAAGCAGGTAAATGATAGGATCCATAGAATTGGTTTTTTTCGTCAGACATTTACGCCCAGTCCGGACTCCAATAGCTCCAATGATCCGGGTTCAACGAGAGAAGCATGGAACCCAGAATGCTGCATCTATACGGGAACTTTGCTAGAGATTCTGCAATCTACCTGTGATGATCTTAACGAGATGTATAGGCTCGGTTTTGCGCTGGCACTCATCATGACCTCATTTTAGCGTTATGTATTTATTTGGATATCGCTACGTATTGAACCGGATGCGGTCTGTCTGTTGAAATCACGAGGCGACACTTCCTTTCCTTTCGCATTTTTCCACGTATATATCATGCTGGTTGTGCAAAAGTACTTCCATAGCTCTATACGCTACTTTAGTAGCCGTCAATGTCAACCGGAAAGAAACAAGCGATTGAGTGCTAAATTGCCTCTGCTATGCGTAACGTTCAGACCTCAATTATCGTCATCTATCTTACTTCTGGCAGGCATGAAACGTAAAAGGCACTTCTGCTTACTATTAGGTATTTAAAAGGTATTTTTGAGAGGCTCTCAATCATTTCCTCACCTGCTTTTCGGGTGGCTATTTACAGCCCTTTTATGGCTTGAAAGCTTTATAGAAGGAAAATTTCATGGCAGCAATCCGTTAAACGTGGGCTACCTACCATTGTGAAAGTACGTTCCAAGCTCACCATCAGATTCCGCATTCTCTGAAGAATCAATAGTTGAGGCAAAATTGCTAGTTGAAGGAAGTTTGTCAAGAATAACGATTCCCAATACTTCGTATGCTTTACTACCTTCATAAATTCCAAGTAAATCCCCATATTAAATATGAGGGTAGGGAGGGAGGATAGAGAGGGGGTAAGGTAGTAGCCTTGCACTGCAGCCACCATTCCATCATCCAGGGTAAAAAAAGAAATAAAATTGGCGTCCAATACTTCTTTTTTACGGGTGTTTTTCAAGAAGCTGTCTTCTTCAAAGAATTCCTCCTTCCGAAAAAAAGCTGAAATCGCGCTTATTGTCGAAAATGAGTATTTTGAATGTATTATAGCTCACAAGGCTAGAACAACTCCATTGCTATCAGTACATTTTCTTTTCCTTCACTTTGAGTCTTGTAATCGTTGGATTGCCAGTTTTGTAATCAATTTTCCGCGATCTTTTTATAGGGTATGTGGATTGCTCTCTTCAGTACCTATTCGAATCCTGGGGTATTCCTGGGCCTGGAAAATCCTAGTCGAAGAAACAACTATCTTTTTCGGATTGTAAATCCTAATGAGAATAGTCGAAGGAAGAGAAATCAGCTCCAACTGTTTTCCCAATTGGGGATTGTTTGAACTGCCTCAGAGACTGTCTTTAATTATTACTACTACTATTACTTCCTTAATAAACTTAACAATTTGTGGGTTTCGGTTAGGATGTGAACGTATAAGGCCAAGTCTCCGTACCTAAGAGATCGTGTATTTGTTGTTTTGCATTGTATTTTATACCAGTTGGGCCTGCCCACTACCGCTTACCTACGACTTGTTAGAGGACCAATATGAACAGTATCGGTTGACTTCCCATTTCATAACTGTTTGAGCCTACGTGACTTTCGGAAGGACGCACAAATGGGCATACAAACAGACACACAAAATTACCGCTCTATATATAGAGACGGACGGACCGCCTGGGCTTTCTTCCATCTTTAAGTTCTAGTATTTGGCAACCGCCCCCCCCCCCTCCAATTTTCGGAACGAATGGCTGCTTTCATAGTCCGCCGGCCGGCCGGCGTGCACGAGGCAGTGCTAGGGGGGAGGAGGGCGGCAGACGGTCGGTCAGACCCTCGAAGGGCTGTGAACAAGGAGAGACAAGATCAAAAACCATTCTTACGAGCCCCTAGTTGCTTGGTTTTTGATCCTGTTCTTCTTTGTTTTCAACCCCTCGACCGGCCGTCTGCCGCCCTCCTCCCCCCTAGCACTGCCTCGTGCACGTCGGCCGGCCGGCGGACTATGAAAGCAGCCAATGATGCTTTCCTGAACACGAAATCCGACACACTCTAGACAACTTTGACATAGGACCCAAAAAGAGTGGAGCTGGCATAAGCAGAACAGCGCCAGTGGTATTTAGGGTGTGCCGATGCTTACGCCTACGATTAAAAGTGTCATTCGGTTGCTCTTCATCTTGAAAATTAGAACCATTAAAGGTTTAACTGGTAGGCAACAAAAGAATTGAGAAGTACTCACAAATCTTCTCAAATGATGACAACACCATTGTCAGAAGTCGTTATCACTGGAGCCTCTTCCCTTCACGGGTACATCAGTAGTTGAGAATAGCCAACTATTGGCGGTCGGATGAGCTTTCTCGTAAATGATATCAAAACATGAAGTAACCTTGATCTCCACCGAGTTACATACCTTGCTTAGCGGTCGTAATCTATGTAATAGTCGTAATCATAAATATTATACATCGTAAATACCACAGAAGGTCAATTCGGTTGGTAAGTGCTCTTATCAGTCGTTATCAGCTGTTACCATTTCCTATCATCGGTCTTCTACTATCCCGCCATACTCCACATCACATGCCAAACTGTCAAGGCTCCACTATTAATACCATTATTATAGTGGCTCTACGCTTTCTAGGATTTTCATTAGCCGTTAACTGTTTTATCAGGCCCTGGTCTGGCACCAACCATTCTCGATCCCGTCACCGAGTACCTACGATCTTGTCACATCTCACATAATCTATAAAATTTCCAAGATTCCATTATTTACAGATCTAGTGCCTCTCGCCTTCTGTGACTTCTCATTAGTCCCTATCACTTGTTATCATTCTCTGTCACCAATCACTAACGGACCTTTCACATCCTACACCATCTGCCCAAGTGCCAAGGCTTCACCGCTAATACGAAGGGAGTTACGGATACTCAGGCTTTTGCCTTTTAAGGCTCCTTATCAGTTTCTATCGATAGTTGTCACTTCCAATCACCTACCATCAGTGTTCCCATTCCGCCATCTATCTCCCTATCAAATTTGAATGCTTTAGCTACAATGGGACCGGAGTTATGAACTTCCGGTCGGACACACACACACACACACCAACACACAAACAGACACACTTAGCCGATTATATAACTAGGATAGCTTGGTTGTTTTCCCAAATCGTTTTCCGTTGCTGCTGTTTTTCTCATCGGGTTGAGAAAACAAGATTATAAATAATTAAATAGGTGAACGGATTAATTAATATAGTTCTTGGATAGATGTTAGAACTCTCTCGCACTGCTTGATGACCCTTTTGAAACCATTTTGCTAGCGATAACATTGTGGACTTCAGTCGTGGCGCTAAGTTTCCCTGGTGACTGTTTAGGGGAAGTTCCGACTTGATCCTTGATAGAGACGTCCTCATTGCCTTATGCTTGTATAATTCAATATAGAGGGGATTAGAATGGCGAAAAGGAGAAGCCGTTATTCCTTGGTAGCATGGGGTTCAAATCACAACCTAAACTACTCAATAATTATGCTTTGTATACTCTCGCATGATAGATAGTTGAACATTATCAAAGAAAGAAAAAGAAAAGAGCGCTAAAGAAGAGTCACTTAATTGGAATTTTTTCTTCGAAAAATTTTGTGAGGAATACAAATTTCTCCGATCGCTCCTATAAAATGAAAGCCTGAGTATGCACTGCACTTCAAGATCGACAATGATCGACACTTATTTGTGAGCCTCCTCCCAGCCCCCACCCTTTTTTAGCTACTACTCTAGGTACTACTGCTACTGGCTGCATGTGATACCTCTCGATGAACCATGCCTCTGCTTTTCATTAAGAGTCTCAAGATGTCTGAAAGTATATTAAAGGGTATTGCCTTTGCAGTCAGTCCGTTTGTACCCTTAGCTTCACTTCTGCCCTGTTACTTGTAATGGGGTTTTCCCTATAAGGAACTTTGTTTACCGTTTAAAAATGGTTTTTGCTCTTGTTTGGACCCAAATTTTCGCTGCTTCCGATAAATTTTCCAGATACTAATTCGATATCTTAAGGAAGACGTTTGCTTTTCAGGTATCTTCAGCTATTGATGACATGAATTTTGCGATTGTGCTACTTATTCGAGTCATCCATCTGACTTTTTCACAATCTCCAGAATGCCCAAATTCCAGGGCTCCTTCTCAATTAGGTAACCACAGCTTTTTGTTTTACTTCCAAAGCCGGCCTTTTATCACATCCTCTCTCGACTTGCAATGGTCATAGCAGGTCTGTGTCCAGGTGAGCTGAACTGGCAACCAAGCCTACGTGGACGCAAAAACTGAGGCTGCTCTTTACTGCGTGAAGGGGATGAGTATGTAAGCAGTGAGAGTAATCTTAAGTCTGAGGGGAATTCAAAATAGGAAATGGGAAAGTTGATCAAAGGGCACGTGGGTATTATTCTCCGCCAATCCTTCAATCCTCTTTGAGCCTTTTGAGTGGACATTCATAAAAGTGAATTGAACAAAACTAGTCTTTTTCAGCTGCTCACCATCAAATAAGGCTTGACCCATATAACTGATTTTTCCCACATTACAAAAAAATCAGCTCAAAGGACAAGTTTTTTTGTCATTATTTTGAAAACTGGTCCTAATAGAGACTAAATACCATGATCAGTGTATAGTTTACGCACGGAAAAATCCTAGTATATCTCCTGTTTACCGGGGATTTGGCTAATCGTTTCATGTGCCGTTACAATTAGGCTACTATAATACCATGAAAAAACAAGGATCATATCCATACACAAAATGGAAAAGGAAAGGGAAATGAACTGTCGGGAAATAATCATGGATCACTGGGTCACCATCGTAGAGCGCTCAGAACCGGCCATATACCAAGTTTCAGAACAGGCAAGATTCGCAAGATCAATCCAGCTCACATCTCTCAGATAAATGACACCAAACTTGCGAGTTCATTTGGTTTCCCTTGTGAAGGGGGAAGTTTCACTCAATGTCTTAAGGTTACGGTTATTCTCATGAATATCGAGCTCCAGTCGATGCACATTCATGAGGCTTTTTTCCCTTTTATCTCGCAGGAAGAACACAGTGAAAGATTTGGAGTTTGAGCTATCGTACTAGTCATGAGTCCTCTTTCTTAGCCATATCCACATGAATACGAAGTTTAGCCAAGGGTGAGGGGTTCTATAGGGTGGAAATGGAGGGATAGTATATCGCATGGCACCACTTCATTCAACTGTCTGGAAGCTCTACTGCGGGCTAATCGGCTTTACATGCTTGGATCAACTGAGCTTTCTTTTCAACCTCTAGGGGTTACATGAATCGGTTCAATGTTGTCAAATATCTAGGAGGACGGAACAGGGCTGAGTCTGTACATGTACCTATAAGTAAACAGCCAGTAATTAAGAATCGATTGGATACTTAAATATGGGATGATGGGCCTTCTATAAGAAGTCAGCATGTGGGCCAACTATGTAGAGGTATAATTGATGTATGTTCAACACTGGGGCGGAGGTGGTGTAGTGACAAGTGACGCTCTACCACACACGTACGGTCAGGGGGTCAAATCCCAGATCGGTACCCGCCTAGGCCAACCAAGCCACCGCAAGTCATTGGTAAATTCCACATACGCACTCATTACGCCACTACGGTTCTGAATGGAAGTCGAGTGCGGGGGCGCATCCCTCAGACGGGGATTGATTAACGTCAAAAAACTTCATCCTTTTATCCTTTTATGTTTACCACTCAGGTTCTATGAGAAACCTCCTACAATGGCGTAATGACCTAGATATTATAATAACCTAAGTATATAAATAATATAATAATAAATATTCCTCACTGATTTGTGTGGGCATTTAACAGTCCGATATGGCAACTTCCACAAGCGTATAGAAAGCCTTCACCTGCCACAATGGGCATTCAGGAAATACCTAAATGTAGTACATATGAATAAGTTCGTAATAGTAATGCTGTAACTTCAGCTGCTGTAACGGTATGGACCCGTGAATCAAACGGCTCTCTGATATATCGGATCTCAGACGAAGATCTCGCCGATGAAGGCTACCGAAGGTAACTTTCAAATCCTTCAGTGGACTCGACTTCTAGAGCTACCTTAATATGACAGGCTTTTATTCAGAGGTTTGGTGGACCGCGACGACATTGTCGTCTTGTTAGCAAGAACCCCCGGTAGCTGTACACTCGGTCCTTGCACACTACAACTCAGTACAAATGTTAGAAAGAGTGACGGTGAGCTGCATAGAAATTTGGAAGGGAATTCTGATTTTGATTTATTACTTTCTTTTGATTCATCTACTTCGGTGCTTAACAATAAATCTATCCACAAATTCATCAACTGAAAAGCCGAAACACGAGAATTCAATCCATATAAGTTGACTTTTTGGGCGGAAGTGGAGTAGTGACAACAGGCGTACTACCACACACTCACACGAACATAGTCACGAGATCGGATCTCGGTCCGATATCCATCTGGGCTAAACAAGCTTTTCATCCCTCCAGACTCGGCGTAGAACCAGACCGGTTTGGGAGATAAAAGCACAGACTTGTACAACGGCTGATCTTCGCAAATCATTGTATAGACCAACCGCGATTCTGAATGGAAATGGAATGCAGGGCGCAACCCTTAAAAAGGAATGATTAAGGCCCAAGGACTTTATCCTTCATCTTTATCATTTGTGATTCAGAACCTACCTAGATGCCAGTACGTCTTCCAGGTCGACCTTATTCCAGGTGCCATCGTCCACCAAGAAAATGTTATCGGCGTTCCCGAGGGATTCACCGACATCCACAGCGATTTCTATTGCGTTCGACGATTTGGAGACTGCGGAGCCGAACGACCAGTATTCCGATTCGTGCGAGGGTTCGGCTCGTCACTGGGTATCGTCTTCATTTCAGGCAATCTCTTTTATCACTCTGACATGACATTTCAGCCTACGCTTACTCCTTGGACCCAACTGCATCGTTTCCTGGTTATACTCGTGAAGGAAAGATTCTCTGCTATGGATGGTCAGACAATGGATCGGTGGTGCATCCGCTATCACCGGAGAAGACTTGTCTACCCATCAATGCGATAGCGAATGGCAGGGTTTGTAAGCCAAGTTTCCCAGCTCTTCATCCTCTAATGGTTGCGATTAGCCTACAGATTCACTGATTCAGATCACCTATTCATCACCTCCATCCACTATATATTCCATAGGGACAACAGCGACACTCGTGTGTGACCCTGGTTATCTGGGTGGTGGACAGAGTGCAGTGCTTTGTGTCAAAACGGGATGGTATCCATCTACTGGACTTGGTTATTGCGTGAAACGAAATGGTAAGTTATTGAGGGTAAGATGGAATAAAGAATAGAGAGAATGAAATATGAGAGCAGGTCTCTGGGGAAAGAGAGAAGAGTGAGACGTCTCCCGGAGGAAGGGAGCTAGGAAAGACGCGGAAGATCCGTTTGAGAGGCTAAGGGAGTTAGAGGGTAAGTGGGTTCGGAACGGTGAGGATGTGTCACAAGAAATGAGTCTGGGGTAAGATGAGGGGGTCGGTTAGAAATGTTCCCAGAATAAAAAACAGTGAAAATAGGGGAAAAATTGCTAGAATAGGTGGTAGTAAGTGAAGAAGAGTAAGAAAATTCTGAGCTTTCATGACCGATTCAAAATTCGGTGAAGAGAGCGAGAATGTCATCCGTGGTTGATCAAAAAAAAGATGAGGAAAAATGAATGGCGAAGGCTGAGAAGAAGATTGAAATGAATTCACTTTTAGATTCTGTCGTGAACAGTGGATCCGCAACAGCAGTATCATCGGCATCACAAGAATGCGCTGCTCTAGGAGGGATAACTGATGGGCAGCTCATCTACAGTACACTAGCTGTAGGAGGTGATTCATTTTGTTTTGCTTTACGTCACACGATTTCATTTTCGTCGTGGAAATTCAAATTCTGTCCTCAAATGAGGAAGGGGTGTTAGATAGAGCAAGGCAATCTTGTCCTCTCAGCGGTCTAAATAGGCAAAAGGAAATGCCACGTTGAAGTACAGAGGTTGTAGATTAAGGTCTGGGTTATTCTGTTGGGTTTGGTTAGCATGTCGTTTTCTGGGGTCCGGGAACTTCTCCCCTAACACGGCGTCGCACACGCCGCACCCGCCGCCTATCGCAGGATTGCGATGGAAGATTGGAGCGCGCAATTTGTGAGGTAGGGAGTCCTTTAGTTATTTGAAAAGGCTGGCCGCTCTTTTCAATTCCAATGTGGTCTTGATCGTCGTTTATATAGGAGGAGTCACTATAATTAATCAAGTCTAATAAACATGAAAACTAAAAAGAAACAGAAGAAAAAAACGATCAAATCCAATGAAAAAGCAAGCCAGTCAAGGAAAAATATCGCGTTCTATCGATTGGCGGGAGGCGGGGTGAGTACGGTAATTGCAGTGGCATTTGCCGCATGCCGCAAGGGAGAATGCCGCGATCGGGGAAAAGTTCCGTTACCCCCAATATCGAGAGCCATCGCTGGTTGATGTTTTTTCCGACGGCCCAGATCATTTACTACTAGTGGGAGCTAGTCGCAAGAACTTCTACAAATTAAGACCATTAATGGTGTAGTGACAGTTGCGCACTGCCATACGCAAAGGATTCGGGTATCAAATCCCGAATCGATACCCGCTCTGCTCCACCGAGCCTTCCATCCCTCCCGGAGTTGGTTGAATGGTGCCAGACTAATCTGAAATTTTGATAGTACTGATATGTATCACCGCTAATTTTTTGTATAGGTTTTGTACCACTCAAAACACCTAACACCCCCTGAATGGAACCCGAATGGGAGGGGACCAATGGGAATGACCTTGAGGTTTTCGACGCAGTTGAAATTAATCACAAAAACTTTCAGGACGATTTCTACAAGGCACTCATGTCACGGTGGTTTGCAATCTTGGATTCAACGTGTTCGGCACGGTTGACGCTATCTGCATTAGTGGCCGATGGAGTCGAAAATTGGGTGTCTGCCAGTCGAACTTTCGACCGAAATGTCCTCCGCTCGAAGTGAAGTTCCCAGGCAGGGTGAGCCAGGTTTCCGTCAACTTGAATATTTCATCTGCTGTTGTGGTCATGCTGTTGTAAAACTAGTAATTCAAAAGATAGATAATCGGCAATACCCCACACATGCCACCTACTTACTAATTTATTTGGTTGCGAAATTTTGTGATAAGTAGAAGATTTCCGCCTCGCCTATGCTAATACATCGAAAATATCAATCTAAATGGGCAATTTTTAGGAGGAGAGTCTTGACTTTCCCTCTGACTGGTCAGCTCGTAAAGGAAGTGTGGATCTGGATAAGAGTTTCAAGCAAATTTATTATATAAACCTAAGTGTTAAGGCCCTGGAGATGAATTTTTTACGATTCTAGTTTATCTGCAGCGCTACGGGAAGACAGGGGAGCAGGGACGCGGACTGTGTATAGGAAGGGAACGGGATTCCAGCACGTTCGTTATCTGAAACTCTGAAAGCCAGAACAGCTGAAGATGCTTATTATATTTTTAAAAGCGCATATCCTGCGCGCTGTTCAAAGCGGAGGAGGTACAGTGTCAACAGGAAAATCCGGATAATCGCTTAGGCCGAGGAAGTGTTCCGCTTTCCCCAGGTTGGTTGATTGGTATCAGACTCGTCTGGGAGGATAAAATGACTGATTTGTACATTGGTTGGCCACCACAGGTCATTGTATGTATACGAAACATAAGCGTTCAAGACGCCATTGGATTCTGAATGGGAGCCAAATAGCCAAATACGGGTTGGGGGGGGGGGGGGGGAAGGGGCCGCTTATGTCCTAAAAAAACGGCATTGAATCTAAAAAGCATACTTCTTCACATTCATTTTGTTTCTTGCTTTTTAATTCGTCTTTAGAGAGATTGTATTGACATAGGATGCGGAACATAGCCAGAAATAACGATTTTAGGTCATCTACAATTCATTGGCACCGTACATGCCATCGGCAACAGCCACTCTTACTTGTGATCTGGGACTTTCCGTTGCTGGTGTATCCACCTTAACTTGTACGGAAGATGGTTGGTCACCAAGTGGAGGATTCGGAGAGTGCCGAACGGTGAGTTAGCACGCAGTAACTATTCGATATCTGGAATCACTCCAGTATAGAGGATAGGATCGAATGGTTACTGGGAGTGAGAACCAAAACTCCAGGCCATTATCATCTGAAAACTTGATATCTCTCTTATTATAAAGCAGAAACTTGGTGTGTCGGTTTGTCGGTTTGTGTGTTTGTCGGTATGTCGGTTTGTCGGTATGTCGGTATGTCGGTGTGTCCGTCCGCAAACGTTCATGATTACGATAAAGGTATGATAGGTAGTGATATGGAAAACCCATTCTCTCAATGAAACTCTTACATTTCCTTCTTTACATATAAATCAGTTAAAGGGTGGGTAGGTTAATGGAGTGGAGTGAGTTCTGCGTAATGTAGTGAGTATATAAAGAAGCCAGTAATGCGACCCTGGGACTTCTTACTGACACTGTACAAGGCTACCCCATTCATTTTTTTCATTTCTTCTTCCTTAATTCTCTTCTCATTTCACTATTTCAGTCTAATAACGCGCAGTGAAAATTCCCCTCGTTCCTGAGGCAAAGTGGAAGCGATCGGCTGACCCGTCATTTTCTTTTGAATTTATTTATCGGAGCGTAAGAGACACAACATATTGAGTTCCATTGCGTACTGCCCTTTCCCCCTCCAGCATTTCTGTATAGAAAAGTATCATCAACTAAGGATCTCAGGATCACTAACACCGTTGATGGTTACCCTCTTTTCTTTGTTAGCTCCACATCGCCTTCTCTATGACTCATCAACCTAGACCAACAAAACCGAAAGAAATTTTGAATGGTTTTTATTATTGTTCTCGACTGTTGTTAACACCACTATCAAAAGACCATGACCCATCCTGCTGATTTCCATATTTTGGTGGTTGAATTAGTTTTGTTGCAACTGACATCTGAATGAAAAGAAGACGCGGTACCATTTATGCATGCAGATCTTGGTAATCTCTCAGCAAGGAATAGATCATTAGTAAATCTGGCAATTGAGTTCGAGCGAAAATTTCGGAACGGTATGTACATCAAACATACGATTTTCGGGACACTCCCAGGTGAATGCCCACTGAAAATGGTGGTTCTTACAGAACTGATTGTGTTAACTGTAGATGCTCCCAAAAAGAGCATTTGGGTAGAGTGGATGAAAGGATTATCAGTTCTTCTGTTGATCCGAAATTTTCAAGAGGTCTGCTTTACGTGAATATCCCTAACGACCATCAACGCAGATTTCGGCATCGGAATTCAGATTCATGCAGAACTAAAGGCATCATTGGCTCTGGCTAATCTATGTGGTGTGGTGAAGTGTGAAACTGGCGCTCTCGCCAGAATTAAAACTCTTTTGAAAAGGCTGCATCGGTAAATCTAACCCCAATTTAAACCAAAATTCCGGAACGGTAACTGTTTTCAAACATGCGTTTTTTGAACTCCCCTAGAAGATTCTTCCGGGAGGATGCGGTTCTCACTGAACTGGAAGCACGGTTCATACTGAATTATAACTTTTCATGTGAAACGGAAGTTTCAAGGAATAAGCGTCGCATGATTATTATGGTCCTAATGCCATTATACTTCTGTAAGGTATTTAAGGCTGTAAGGCTATTTTCTTTGGCAAGGCAAGGTAAGAAAATTTATCACTCCGCGGATGTGAAGCAATTTCGACCGTCTCACTAAGTCTGATTCTTTTAAGTGGGTCAAAATTTTTGTAATGTATGAACTCAGGTCACAAAGATTCTTAGTCATAAAAAGTGTTAGTCATTATTAGAATAAAATAGTTTCAATTTATATTGATCGAAAGGAAATGCCAGATTGTTTGTACAAATATATGTCCCTATTACATTAAAAGGGGGATGCCCGGCGTAGCCGGGCATTACATAAGAAGGAGGAGAGCCCGGCGTTAGCTGGGCGATCCGACTGGTGAGCAAATAATGCGAGTAACCAGCTCTCTCGTAATGACATTCGAAGGGTAGCGCCTGAAGAAGTGAAGTCGCGGGTTGTACGAGACTACGTCACGACAAGTTGTGAGAACATCCCACCCCGAGTGCCCTTGTGAATGATGTAGCCTCTACAGTGCCGTCAAAACTCGTCCGCCTCTGTAGGGCACACCGCCGGTACAATCTCTGAACCCTCACAGCACCCTATCCGGGCCGTTTTCAGCTGTGAAAGTGCCACATAGGTATATGGCGGAATCACTGATTCATCCTAGAGGGATATTTCTAAAATCGGTTTCATCGTGGACTGCGTCTCTGAATAATATTTCACAGAAGCGGGATGAATAACCCTTTCTAGGGGTATTCTCTGGAGGGAGAAGCTACTTTGGGAACACTTTTGCAAGCAGTAAAGCAGGAACCTACTCATATATTTGCTTCCGTCGAGGAATTTTGCCCTGAAGCAAAATCGAAGCGCCTTCTCTCCGGAAGTGGGTGGGTATTTTCGGATAACTGGAGATCTGAAGCTATTGAAGTATCGAATGGATTTGACCCAGACTTTTCCCTTGTTCATTCGGTAGATTCAATCCATTTCTGATTCTCTACCAGCTTCTTTCTCCTCTATTAAACGTCATTATTTCAGATTACTAGAAGGAAGCGACAGGTTTGTGCAAGTCTGATCCTCTAAAATAACCCAGTACTTATATAATATCTTTGTTTCATTAACCAATGAATTTAAGCCGCTTGGGAAACCTAAATCTAACTATAGCCATACTATCTTCTAACCCAACTGAATAGCCGTTTATAAGATAATTGCTATTGTCGATTTTAGGCACAAACAGGACTAAGTTGTTCGGCTCTGAACATACAAAGTAGCACCGTAACGTACGTCCAAGCCAATACTTCTACTCCTTATGCATCTGGTACTACCGCATTCCTTATGTGCAACATTGGCTCTACACCTCAAGGATCAACGTCATCGTTGTGCCAAAACGGCATTTGGACGCCTCCGTTGGGTAGGTTAGATTGAATGTACAACTATTCAGGAGAACGTCCGCTCCGCGCGTCCGTCGAAACTAGGTCACCTGAGCACTCCGCGCGCAGCGCAGCCTCCTGCGATCTCGAAATGACACTACAATACCACTAAGTGTCAGCGGAGCGAATAATTTGCACTAGTCCGTGTTATCTTCGCTTTAAGCTGACTGCCGTGGGCCGAGCGTAATTTGTATGAACCGTTGCCAACTGCGATATCTGTCAAAGATCGCGGTCTGACACGCCGCCAGCGACGGTTGCGGCGTGACCTAGTTTCGACGAACGCGCGGAACGTACTCGGCAAGTCAGGGTACCTCACTTAAGGAATAAGAATTCAGCAATCCTTCCGAAAGTTTGGAGCGTGTTAGCCCCGAAATTCTGATATCTGATGATATCTGAGAGAAAAAGAAAAGTGAGGGGAAGAAAGAAAAGAAACAAAAACAAAGAAAGAATTATTATTAAATAAACAGATGAGTGCCTATGTATCGGGACTGTAACTGTGTAGAAAGTATGTACTGGGAAGAAGCAATCGAAATCCGTTCCCAGTCCTATCTTTCTTCCCTTCATTTTGACAACCTTTCAGCAGCGACCAGACTTTTTCATCTCGTCCCTATTTTTCCAGTGGTTCTACCTTCCATCATTTTTAAAATAAAAATAGCTATCATTTATCTCCATCTGAAATACCTTTTTTAAGGTATGTGCATGAATTCATCACAAAATGGTTCGAGCAACCTGATTGCGGGACAGCAGCCAGGTGAGTAAACCAGGGTATAGTGACTTTCCACAATGCTCACCTCAAGATCGAAGAGTCGATGAATTAATATTCTCACCCTTCGGGATATTTACATTAATAAATAAGTTACTTTGGAGACTTTGTGAATTTGCATCAAAGTTTGGGCCAGTCTTCCAAAAAAATAGCTTATTCATTCTTGGTCTGTTTCAGGAATGAATTCTGGCAATGCTGGAAGCTTATGTATGGCCATTGCTGCGCCATTGAACGGTTACGTCAACTATAGCCAGAACGCTAGTGGTAAGTCTCCCGTCGCCCTTCGCCTCCTTCCATTGCTTGAGATCATATTCCTTAGTAGCCATCTGAGGTGAATCCCAGACAGCTATTCTCCCAATGGTAGACGCCATGGGCTTTGCCTAGGCTTTTAGTCACCTTTCAAGCAAGAGCTCTCCCGTGATGTCTTCATTCAGCGTTTTTAGGAGGCATCTATCCTTCCGGTACGGTAGCATCACTTTCGTGCAATCTCGGCTATACGGTATCCGGGTCGATGGCAAGCACATGTTCAGGTGGAACGTGGATTCCATCCGTTTTAGGGACTTGTAACCCAGGTACGACTGCAGCCTCTGATGAATGGATTCTCTCCTCCCAGGTATCCTCACGTACACTTTCAGGGCTCAGTGGATTGGGAACAGTGATGGGGAGCAGTTCGCTTACGTGTACAAATCCTCCTACAGTAATGAATGGAGTCATTACTTACAGTATGGGTGTCGCGTCAGAGGTGAGTGAGTAGAACAGCTATAGAAATGAAATCCAAACGAAGTATCGAGTGAACAGATACAGTGTAAAATACGATTCTGAAAGGAAGCCGAGTGCGAGGCGCATCCTTCGGATGGCTTCATCTTTCACCCTCTATTATACTTTCGTTTTCGAGCGGAAGGTCAATTGTTTTAAGGGAATGGATACCATTAGTATAGTTACTATTCAGATAACCAAGCAGTCGGGCACTGTAGCTACACTCACGTGCAATATGGGCTTCACATCGACCGGAACACCGACGTCAATCTGTCAAAACGGTGCCTTCACGCCTACACTGGGCACATGTATTCCAATATCTGGAGGTCCTGCTGAAGTCATTTACCAGTGTTACTAAATGTCTTCTTTCAAAAAAGACCTAGCCACAGATTTTCATCGAGAATAAGCATCAATAGTGTTGGACAGAAACTGCCTGTCTCAGTTCTCAGAGAAAGGGGATTATAGGTAGTGTTAGGGCCTAGCTAACGGCGATAGTCAGAGTTCGGGCGGCTGCTATCAATAGCGGCTACCCGGTCAGATTTGCTCTTAGCTCAGAGGTTGTCAAGAGCTAAGAGGTTTTAGTCTGCTGGAGATGAGGAGGACATAAACGGTACGGTAACGCTCTTGATTTTTGCCTTTTTACAATCTATTTATTCAGATTTGTATTGTTTTTATTACCTATTGACTCAGTTGGCTAAATTCTAACTGCGTTGGTCAGCTTTGTCCAGAAATAACTACTGAACAATGTCCGTCAGTACAACTAATCATGCTTGACTAACCTTAACAAAGTGGTTTCTTGTCGCCTCTTACTCATCAATGCATTCTTTCAGGTACAGGCGGTGTGGGTGGTATCGGTGGTATCGGTGCTACTTCACAAACATGCCCACCCTTGTTCCCACCATTTGGCGGTACTCTGAACTATTCCAACGGATCTAATTTTGGCCCTTTCAATGCAGGAACTACCGTAACACTTCGCTGTAACAACGGAATCCCGACTGGTAAGCTTCTTAGCAGTCGGCCAGTTGAGTTGGTCATCTATGTTGGTGAATTCAGGAACCTCTGTCAGCACATGTATGAACGGAGTATGGTCACCGCCCACACTTGGAACATGCTCTCTGGATGGAGGTGGGTAGCTGAACAGGCGCTTTTTCCGAAGGTTCCACAGTGAAAGAGTCGAGGACATGTCGTTAGTAGCTGTCCATCGGCAGGAGAACCTTTCATCAGAAATTTTTTTTCGAACGAGGTCGACAATCTCGTCCATTCCCTACTTTTAACAGTCTAAGAGCTTCGGAAATCTAAGAATTTGCATCGCTGAAAACTTACGAAAACCCTTGACGTTAAGTGATTTCTAACAAACCGGTTGTTGAATTTTCAGGCACCGGCACTGGCACGGGTACAAGCTCGACATGTCCAGCGTTGTTCGCACCAGTTGGAGGAACGCTCTCATATTCTCAAGGTGGTACTACCGGACCATTCCCATCCGGCTCAACTGTATCCCTTATGTGCAGTTCAGGGTTTCCGACAGGTATTTATGAATTTCTCCTATAGATCCTTCTGGAACGAAATTATTGTCGATTAAGATGATGATCCACGTGGAAAGGTTTCATTTCATACATGTCTGGATTTTTGATTGAAATGTGCTGCTGAGCTCACCTCCATGGGGTAGAAGCATCGTAAAAGTTCGTCGTAAATGTGGTCTGAAATAATGGGATTTTAAAAGAGTAAGCGCAATATCGTTTTGAAGTGAATTGTCAGCAGGGAGAAATACAGTAGCGGAATATCGGTAAGTAGGCGGTGTAAACGCAAAAGTAGGCGGAACTAAAACCAATAATCAAAATTCTCTTGAACTTATGGACTCGTCTCGGTCCACATGTTATGATGAAGCCGTAGGAGTTGAAACATTCAATGCTTCAGAGCGTAATATTGAAATGGCATACTTTTATTTTAGAGGCCCAGATCGCCCAAGAGAAGCGAAACCATACATCTTTAATTTCCTTGATTTGTTGATCTCACACGTTTGAGGGAAAATGTTGACGATCCTGACGTAAGTATCGTCGATGGACCCGGAGCCACTGTCTGGAGCAAGTGCCTATCAATTACGATACGCCCTATGAGTTTGGGTCAGAGATGGGTGTATGATGGGCCCGAGGCCTAGGTCATAGGAAGCTACGACTTTCGCTTAGTTGTCTCACAGCAGACCATGTCATGTTGGTCTCGTCTGAAGCATGCGCCCACCCACTCGACTTCTATTTCTACTCAGAGTCGTAGAGCGTGTTGAAAGCGGTATAAGGTCTATACAATGACTTGCGTTAGCCAGCCGATGAACAAGTTAGATTTCTATCGTTCTAGACGAGTCTGGAAATAACAATGTTCTTGAATTCTCTGTAAGGACCGCACTGGATTTCCCATCAATTTTAGGCGCCTCGTTTGCATTCTGTACAAATGGTCAGTGGAATCCACCAACACTAGGCACTTGTTCCACTACCGGAACAGGAGGTCTGTTATCAGAAGGAACAAGTACCCACATATTTGACTATCATATTCTTTCCCACTTTTTCTATTGAATATTTGAATATAATCGCAAATTCTAGGTACTGGCAATACTGGAAGTGGTCTAACTTGCTTTGCAATGTTCCCACCATTCGGGGGAACGCTACAGTACTCCACTGGTGGAAATACAGGACCATATCCAGCTGGTTCAACCGTGACTCTTATGTGCAATAATGGATTCCCTACAGGTGCGTGTTCAAAGGTTTGAAAAAGGTGAAGAGTATCTGGCAAGTAGCGTTACCCATAAAGTGTGCCCTATAATAAGCGTATGCTCTTTGTGGAACAGGAGAAGAGCTACTCGTCTGTAGAAGCTAGGGTGGAGATTTTTCGGAGTCAAAAAGTAGAAGTGTTGGGGGGATCAAATCAACTTCCCAATTTCCCCAATTCCTTTCATCGATATGGACTTCTTAACTCTCTCTTTACTGGCGTAGTACTTAACTTCTGTTTTCACTCCACCCTCGTCAATTTATCGTCCTCTCAACTCGGAACGGAATCGGATGTGGATCATAGGACGATCAAAAAACCAAATCATACTCCCGTAGCTCACTGACTTTTACAGGTGCTTCAACAGCTTCATGTACGAACGGCCAATGGAATCCTACCACTTTGGGGCTCGTGTTCAACGACGGGTACCGGAGGCACCGGAGGCGTAGGAGGCACTGGAGGCATCGGAGGCATTGGAGGCAGTGGAGGTTTGCGATCTCATTTTAATTATCATTTTTTCTACGTCTAGCTGCTTTTTAGAGTGGTCCGCCCACATGAGTGACTCTTCGATTTATTACTTTTTACTTCGACCCAATCAAACCAGATACAATTTCTTTTCAGGTCAAACATGCCCACCTATAACGACTCCAATCGGAGCCACTGTGAGCTATTCTACTGGAAACATGCTCGGTCCTTTTAACTCGGGAGTTACTGCAACGATGAACTGCTTGAGTGGCTCACCATTAGGTAAGGATTATCTAAAAAGATTTCGTTCTTTATGAATGAGTGGCACCTTTCAGGAGCAACGTCATCAACCTGCTCGAATGGTCAATGGTTCCCACCATCCCTTGGGACTTGCAATTCGAGCATGATCGGCGGAGCCGTGGGTAGCAGTCCTGGTGGGTTCTGAAACTGAAGATTCTCCCAGTAGCTAATTCATGGGGAGGCATTAGCGGTTCTTGCCGACAGAAACGGCATTATGGATCCTGTGATACCAGAGTTACGCTGGGTAGCAGCAAAAGCTGAGTAGACGTTCTCGAAGAACCCACTAAAAACGTAGCCAGGCAGCAATTTTGCTTATTTTCAGTGTTATTGAAGAGTTTCTAGGTTTTTAGGGGTACCTTTCACTTTCTGAGATTAGAAATGAAGGCATACGCCGTCATTTAGGAGCTACCTGCCCTGCGCTGGCTCCGCCTATGGGTGGTACAATCTCGTTCTCGAACGGTTCAATGGGAACACCCGCTACGACAGGAACTATTGCTACCCTGACTTGCCTAAGTGGTACAGTTTCAGGTTGGTTCCCTTCCTATACCTATCCCATTGTTTTTATGAGTAAGGAGTCGGGTTAACGGTGAACCATCCTTTTAGGTTCGACCAGCGTTCTTTGTTCGAACGGTGCATGGACTCCTCCTACGTTGGGCACATGTAATAGTAGCACGGGACTTGGTGGTTCAACAGGAACTGGAAATACCAACTTAATAGGAATTGGAGGTACTAACCCAACAGGAGGGGGTGAGTTTCATGGTTTCTATCTTGCATACCGTTTTCGAATGATTATATTACCGGCATGGCTTGATTTGACAAAAATCGTGTTTATACTAAACGAGTTCAGCAACCACTTGCCCTGCGATAGCGACACCGGTTGGAGCATCACTGACCTATTCAAATCAGGGTCTTTTCCCACCTTTCCCATCTGGAACAACGGTTTCAGCAAGATGTCTCAGTGGGAGTGCAATGACAGGTTTGTCTGGGCATTAGAAGTTATTTTTCTACGTGAAAATCAGCTTTTCAATGGAGCTTCAGTTTTATTTTAACAAGACTGATCAGTTTCCTACTGGCTGTGGTCCTGCGACGAAAATCCATCGAATTTTCACCTGAATTTCTGTTAACATCTTCGAGTACCAGTTAATACGAGGGCTGCCTTTTATATTTCGGGATTTGGGAACACTAGTGTAGCAATCTAGCAATTGACACCACTATCGTAAAGTTTGACTATTTTGAGGTTCCGTTGCAAAATTTGAGCGCGATTTTGTGTTGTTCGCACTAAGTTATAAGGTTTTGTTTCGGCCAAGTTATGGAGTTGAACCGTGGGCATTTTCGCGCGACAACTTTCGACGTGGACTAACCCAACAGCAATGCATGGATGAACTTGGTTCAATTTTTTGGTGATGAAGCTCCATCCAGAACCAGTGTTTATCGGTGGTCCAATGAGTTCACCCGAGGTCGTATTTCCACTCGAAGACGAATTTCGTGGAGGTCGTTCCCAAAACCAGTTGTCGTTCCCGGAAACAGTTCATGCTGTGCACAAACTAATGCTGCGAGATCGTCAATGTGACCTATCGTGAAGATTGGGGCAACCTTAAGCATTAGTAGGACTAGCTTACATTCATTTTTGATTGAACATTTGACTGTGAAAAATTTGTTGGCGTTGGATCCCTCGCCACGAGAATGCGAGCTCCAACACAATCGGCTCAAGGAAACCGCATTTTTGAGCACTCAAAAAGAAAGATTTGACAGGTAACCAGCCATGTAGTCCCCGGTGACTTCTTCTCATCCCGTACGTAAAAAAATAAAATGACAGGTCAACGTTTTCGACACCTGAAGAAGCCGATTGCGTTTAGAATCCATGTTTTAGAGTTACCTACATCAGAGTGGCAAAAAAGCTCCGAAAATTGGTTCGAGTCCATGGGAAAAGTGTATAGATCTTAATGTGGGAGAATTTTGAAAAGGCAGTCAAGGCGATTTTCAATAAATAGTATTTGTTCCTGTTCTCAAATCCCGAAATATAAAAGGCAGCCTACGTAATAACACTATGCAGAATGCGCTTGCTGCGTATAGGGACTGCTCTGTTCCGGGTTTTAGGCTTCGTATCGGGTGGAAGGACATGAAGCCTTAGAAGGCTTCCAGGCTTTCTACTTTTCCACCTTCAGTGTTACTGTAGCGATATCAACTTAGGAATGAGCACATCTACATGTCTGAATGGTGTTTGGACTCCAGCAACACTGGGAACATGCGGGACAACGACAGGTGGTTTGGGTGGTACCACGGGAACAGGAACAGGTACGATGATTACTAGGATCTTCAACACTTACTAAGCGTCCACTTCCAGGAACATGCCCTACAATTCAAGCAATGGGTGGTACGGTAGACTACAGTGACAATGACTTCTCTATAAGTCACTCGCCTGGTTCTACTGCTACTCTTCTTTGTACCAGTGGAACGCCTCTGGGTGAGTAACTTTATCAGGTTCTACCATATTTTTCAAAGAATCCACCTCCGGTTGACACAAACTTCTGAAGGATGATTTTACTATCTCGCTTACGAATTCACACAGAAAGTTGCCTCTTTTTCTGCGTTCCTATTCTCTAGAGCTGATATGTCACGAGCAATGTCTGCCCGATGCTGTATTGAGCGCCCATATAGCACAGATGATAGTTCACTAATTAAGTGAGGTACTAAACGTCAATAGGACACTCCCTGGATGGGTTCTGATAGACGAGGGGGGTGGGCTCAACGGATATGGTGTCTTGTACCATAACGGTATGCTGCTGTGAGAAAAATTTAGCGAAGGTAACAAAGCCCCTCCTTATATACAAGATGTGAAGCCCGATTCACTTACAATGCGTACCCATTCATGCTAGTCGTCTGTCGTGTACCATGTCGTTTATTGAACTTAGTTGTCTCGCCGCGTGACCTGCTGTTTCTGCCCGCCCGTCATCCTAACTGTCTTATGCACATATCCGACCCATATATAAACCCCATTCTATGTACCCTAGGCATAAATTTGATGAAGGCATATGCCACCGAACATCTCTGATGAAAAATACTGATATATTCCAGGTTCCGCTTTATCGACCTGCATGAATGGGCAATGGACGCCTGCAATTGGAAGCTGTTCAACAGCAGCAAACACTTCGGCTTCGGGGGATTGTATGTTACTTCCCGCCATTTTCTCCGTTCGGTTCCACTCTCGCCTATTCAAGTGGTGGAAACACATTTGGACCGTGGGAACGCAGGTAGGCATCCGTTTTCCCGAGGGTATCCATCTTGATGCACCTTCGATGTCTCATACTATCACTTCGTTCAGGAACAACAGTCACGATGACTTGTCCATCGGGACAGACCCCGATTGGTTCGTCCACAAGCACGTGTAGGCAACGGTGTATGGACAACCCTTGGCTTCATGTTCATCGACAACAGGTAATCCGATTCGTTCCGATTCGATCGTTAGCGCCTTTCTCGTTCACGCTTGCATGGTTCAGTTCCTATATGTGCATGTTTTCTGTTCGCGTTTTTCAAATACCTTACAGGAACGACCTTTTCGTTTTTTATCCGGCCTTCTCCTGCTTTTTCGGATTGATCGAAACCGTTGGACGGTTCCATCACCTACAGTGATCCTACCCCACCGTATGCCCAGGATCAACGGCAACGCTTATCTGTGATCCTGGCTTCACTGCAAAAGGACCCATCACAGCCAATTGCACAGATGGCTCATTCACCACCGATTGGCACATGTAGCAAACATATATGATATGATTAGTTAGACTCAGTCTGATGCCTCATTGTTCGTGTATTCACAGCTCAGTACAGTTTTTTTCTTTATCCCGGTGTAATTTTTGGAGCATCGACGATGTTCCCCATGTTGAACATGTAATATAAAAAGCAATATTTTTGTTTCTTCAAAAATCACTACATGTTGTTGTCTTGTTGTCTGTTCGTTGCACTACACCCATGCCTCATATCGAAGATGTCACAAGCATGTCACAACGAGCGTCAAACCACTATGCACCAAAAGCATGAACCACACTTTTCTCCCCGACTTTACAAATGCCTTACTGAGTGGGTGCCCTAGACAGATTCCAAGATTCAAAAGACTTCGCGCTACAGTAATTTTGTCGACCGCGGATAGCTTGTCCACCCAATCATGGCGTATTCCCTGTCAATACTTTTTTTGCCGTCTGATGTTTATTCCATTTCGCATTGTGTGATTACTATATCACTAATTCTTTTGGACCGCCGAAATTCGTCTGTGCCCGAACATTGAAACGGCTCCGTAGTATTCAACCAACCTATTGCTGGGAGTGTTCCAAGAGAGTTGTCGCGCGACAAAATGGGGCGACTGACGAAACCACAAACAAACTTGCTCGTCTGCGTTCTCTGTCCGGGCAGCATTCGGACAGAGAACAGCATTCCAGCATTATTTGTTCGAAGATGGCGCGACCGCCGAAGAATTCGCTATCATAACTTTTGAGTACTATTTGTTATTTGAAATTGTAAGTTTTCTATAACTACACACTTGTAAGTTCATATAACTACATACTTGCTACTTTACATGCCACTTTTCGAGCAGGTTCGTCAGTAAGCTTTTTCATGTCGGTTTTTTTCATGTAGTCGAATAGCAGAGAGTAGAAAGATTTGTGTGAGCGAATATTGATTGGATTGTTTTTGGTTGTACAAGCAGAAATCTTGTGAGCGGTCCGAAAGGGACTGCACAAATCTGTTGTTATAATTGGTCTGAGGCCCCACGACCACATAAGGGCAGGAGCGAGAGAGTGGTCCGCGGAGCGAGATTACTGCATGAAAGGGTCGGAGCTAGGGACGTAACGAGAAGTATTAGTATTAGTGCCAATGTGCTCATCACTACTAGTATTACTTAAAAGAGCCTATTTCGCTCTACAAATTTTTCGCAATCGCTTTGTATATGATCCAATAATTCACAGTTTCTAGTTGTGAGGACAGTGTTTCAGGTTCTCATCATTGTCGTAGGTAATTAATGTCGTTCGGTAAAATAATAAGCGCAAAGTGGTAATCTATAGGTGGAAGATCTGGAGAGTTGGGCGAATGCGTCAGAAATCCCCAAACCATTCCTGTAAATAGTCCTCGACACTGTCGCAAAGTGAGGCCAAGCACTATCATGCAATGAACCACTTAGCCTTGTCGTTAAGATCTTCCCAGGCGAATAGACTCGTTTGTACGGCACAGCTAGGTCACTGACTTACTTTGATGGTCTATCGGCAAGAGGGGTCCTCCCAGCGGGGACCGCAGCTCCTCTATACCGCCCGATCTTCCGCGACTTGCATTCCATGTAGACCGCTTCCTCTGGAGGAGTTAGAAAACGAATCAGTCCACGAGTCGGAGGACGTCCTGATGGTCTTGTTTCATTTCTCGAGAGCCTTTGTGTGACTACAGTACTCGAGAACTCCACCAGTCATATGTTCGACGAAGTAATGACGAGAGGTGCTCCGAATGGATTGAGGCGGCTCTTTCAAATGTGATATCTCCTTCAGATCTGAGCTTCGCAAGCCTTGCTCCTCTTGGAGTCGATTAATTTCCAGAAAAGAAGTATGAGAGCAAGGCAGACCGTTTTATTTGATGTGCCTCTCCCTGCTTTCAGGAACCAAAAGCTCAAGCTTCACAGCCTAAAGACAGGAAGGAAGTTATATGATGTCTGTATGGTTTTTTTTGAGATATTGACTGGGATTGCTAGAATTGATGAGTCGAGGTT
>LS997562.1:22574702-22634651 GCA_000469685.2 Haemonchus contortus | reverse complement strand
TAAGACATGGCAAAAAGGAAAGGGCTCCTAGAAGGACCATCATTCGTATTTCTAGTTGATTTTTTGTTCAAGCCCTTTTGGACATCTGGAACATGATCAGATTGCAGGTCAATAGTGGTAAATATTCACACTACACCAATGTTAGACATATTGAAATTTCGCCTGATTAGATCCAGTAGAAAAGGAGTTATGACTGAAAATTATAATTGAAGAAGCGTTTCGCCGAATACTTTTGAGCGCTACTGTATATAGCTAGCATAATAAATGAGCCTTGCCAAATCGGAAACCGTGTTAGAGATGAAGCCATAAGAGCTTAAAAACTTGTACGCTGGACATCATACCCAGAAACCGATGTGTTCAACGGCCTTGTAGGTGCTGTTCAGCTATCAAGAAGATGATGCATTTTCGACAAATGTGCTTTGATTTAAAAAAATGCTGTTCGTGTCCTTCATACGCAGGAAGCATTTTTACGCTTTAGCACGTTTGTCAAAATGCATCATTCATTTGATCGCTTAAAGCCCCTTCTTCAAAGATTTTGTTCCACAGTACCGATGTGTCGTGTGCCTGTAAAAATAAATAATAATGAGCGCCAGATAGTAAACTATATAAAGATAAAAGCAGCACAAAACTATAATTGAATGTGTTTTCCTTAAGCTAGAAGAGAATTCCATACACCTTTTCATGATCGCTGTCACTTGCACCGATCCAATGTGATATTGGATAGCCATTCTTGACAGAGAGAGAATTGTGGCTTTTTTTTTCTTACCTGTTCTTGCACATCTTCGCTGCAGAAGTGGGATCCCGTCCAACTTCCCTTGTATAATAAAATCTCGTGGGAGCCTAGAAACCAAGTACTTCCATAAACCTGATATTCCTGTGAGTATCCTGCGGCCTTTTCTATACGTGTTTATTATACCAATGCAGATGATGCTTTCTCGATTTTAGCTAGATAGAGACAGTATGTGTTACTGTTCTGACATCTAAAGAGCCACTCTTAGTCGGTAAATGACACCAATTGTTCTCCCTCAAGTGCCTCTTCAACTTTACGTTCGCTATCTCGAGTTCTCCAACAATTTATCTTGTTCCATCCTTATCCTCCAATTTCTTACTACATGAGGCGGAAAATTCTCCGAAATTCATCAACCCTTCTGCCTCCTTTACTTCTTTGATAGCAAGTTCGAAGTTCTCCATCATCTTTCGCCTTTTCCAGTACTATCCCTCCCCTTACAAAAAAAAAAAATAAAGACATAAGCATCTGTCGCTCTCTTTTTGCACATACAAACATTTCCTGTTTCCAATGATTGGAATTCGAGCCTATCAGAATTTTCGCTACGTTCAGGTAACGCAGGAAGTCAGTGCCTAATTGCAATCACACCGATCCCAAATGGAGTGATAGGCTATATAAATGTGAGTCTTTGAAAAATGTTTTTCGAGAGAGCCACATCAAATGGTTCCTTCAGGACCGAGTGGATCGACCATTTGGACCATGGCCGCTGGGATCAACAGCTACATTGAAGTGTATCACCGGATTCACTCCATCAGGTATCGTGTCTTGCTTAGCTGTCATCATCTAACGTTCCCATTCACCTTGCCCACCTGAGCAACTGTTCAGGGCCCACGACCAGCACCTGCTCAGGTAGTGGTCAATGGTTGCCGTCTGTGCTTGGCCCGTGTCTTTTACCAGACTCATTAACGTCATCAAAATGTCCAGCATTTCCGATTGTCTTGGGTGGAACTGTAAGTGAACGCTCTTTGATTGGCGTTTATACTTCGTAAAGCTCTGGCGGCTTTAATCTAAACTACTTGAGATTCGAAAACTAACTTAACCCCTCAAAAAGAATAACCGTACTCGGCGTACAGTTTTTGCATGAACTAACTAATGGAGAAGCCTGTATAGTGAAGAAAAAGGAGATTCTGTCAATTTACTGTGTTAACAGATAACATACACCGATCCAAGACTGCCTCCGTATAGTCAAGGAACATTGGCGACGTTGGTTTGTTCGCCAGGTTATACTTTATCAGGCTCATCTAGCGCCACATGCGTGAGTGGTGTGTGGACCCCAGGTATGTTACTCAAATTTAAGGTATCTTAGACTTTATAAAAAAAGACTAGTCAAAAAGACCGAAAAGTTCCCTTACAGGCTCTTACAAGTGAAATTACAAAAAGAATTGTTGAAAAGATCGGTTTGCTTGCCAAATTGCTTTAGGGTTTAGACGTAAACCTAAACAAATGCACTATCTTCAAGTGACCATGTGTGCGCGTCTACTTAGAAGTTGCCAGCTCTGCCCACTTCAATCGGTGGCCGAATCCTGTACTAGCACGAGGTTGGCATCGTGTGGAGCTTGGTCTTTGAGATCTTAATCCTGACAAGGAAAAAGAAGATTCTGTCAAATCACTGTGTTAACAGATAACATACACCGATCCAAGACTGCCTCCGTATAGTCAAGAAACATTGGCGACGGATGCTTCCGCACGGATAGCTACTAGCCACTCTCGCACGGGCATGGCCCAAGATCACATCTTGGGCTGATATCTGCCCAGGCAAAAGATCGGACAATTGGTACCAGACTTGCCTGACATGAGGAAGTATAAGCACCGACATTTACATCGACTTGACACCACCAGTCATTGTATAGGGCCCATACCTACTCAAAAAGTCGTCACGATTCCAATCGAAATTCGAATGCGGGGCAGATCCCAAAACGGTGTCAAGTGATGCCAAAGACTCATCCTTTTTCGTTTTGAACACTTCTAATTCTGGAGAATCCTCTACGATTATTGTCGCATGTGAATTGTGCTCAGACTTCTACTATTTAGGTTTGGGTACCTGTTTGATGCGGTCGCTACAACGTTCTGCTGTTGAACCTGTTATTGTCAGACAAAATGCACCTGAAGTTGGAGAGTATTGCTCTGCGCCGATAGCTTCACCGTGGGGAGAGGTGAGTAGGAGCATGGGGCCTAATATTGGTCTTGTCGAAGTTCTTATTTCTATTTAGATTACCTTTTCTACCACCTCGACTTCAAGAGGCTTCGCTCCTGGAACGACTGCAGCTCTTCGATGTGCATTCGGTCGATGGGTTGTTGGTCCATCGTTTTCCACCTGCACTCGTGGAGTATTTCGGCCGTTACTGGGTAAATGCAGTGATGGCAGAGAAGAAGCTCTACCAGGAGTCTGCATGCCATTGACACCGCCTACCAACGGACTGGTAAGACGCCCTAATGGTCCGCTTGGCAGTACTGACGGTTTATACTCGCATTCGCTTTCAGATCACCTACATCCAAGCAGGAAGGCAAGAAAACTTTGAAATTGGAACAACAGCCTTGCTCTACTGCATGGCTTCACATGCGGTGACCGGCCAGGCCACAGTGGTTTGTTCCAAAGACGGATGGCAACCAGCCACTGGGCTAGGCACATGTGATCCAACAGAACGCCAGATCTAGTCTGTCGTTAATTTTGTTTATCTCGTTCGGTATCTGTAATGATTGTTGCTATAGCTCAGATGTACTTTCCTTATATGTCTTTCTCGTCAATAAATAGTTATTACCTGCTACCTTAATGCATTAAAGCAAATGTGGACTAATCTATGCCGTCTATGTTGGCGTTGCGGGTGTCAGTAGAGTAGTATAAATGGACACTCCAGTCCAGAAAAGTGTATCCTCCAATTCTGTTATTTCTGCCCACGCAAGGAACCCCATATGTAGTCATCAGAACATTTTGGAAAGATTTGGGCATTTGCAAAAAGAAGGAGAAGTTTCTCGCTTCTTCTGAACATCCTAACAGCGACCAAAATCGAGCGTACGTGGTGTAGTAGCACTTCACAAACGCATGGTCGGAATTCGGATCAGTTTGCCCTGGCCAACCGAGTCATCCACCCCTCCGGGGTCGGTTAATTGGTACCAGACGCGTCTGAGAGGATAAAAGTGCTGAGTTGCACTCGGCTGACTACCACAAATTATTGTATAGGCCACATACGTATTCAATCCGCCGGTACGATTTTGATTAGAAGTCGAATGCGTAGGCGCATACTTCACATAGGATTGACCGATCCTCCAAGACTTTATGCTCAATTTTGATTCAAAACTGCTTTTCATGATAAACAACTTCCTCACTATCAGGCCCATGTTCTGGTATAAAGGTTGTGGTGAAGTAGGTTCGACCTATACTCGTCTTATTATCTCACAATCTGACATGGCTAAATCATCATACTCTCCCATAAGCTTGCGTACTGGTACTGGTACTGGTGCTGTAATGGTTTGCTTCAGATTAACTAAGTTATACAGCTGCAACCTGGGCTTTTCAGGTCAGTCCAGTAAGAATGTCGAACTTTCCACAAAAGAAGCTCTCGTATTGGCTGCTATGTGTGCATTCGCTGCATTCAATCTACACAATGCGGATATAAAAGTAAGATCGCTGAAATGATTAAACTTTGACTTGCAAGCACTTTAGGCAGGTATTTAGGCATCTATGTATGTAACATAAGTTGAAGACAGTGTGATCCCAGCGAAGATTGGTTTCTTCCGGGAACTCTGGCTCAATCTGCCGAGTCCCCACGGCTGTATTACTTGGACAGTCTTCGAGTCCCACCCATTTTGTGGCATTCTGAAAGAGACACACATTGGAATTGTTTCCCTCGCTCGACTTCCCCCATTTTTGCCCACCCCTATTGCCATGCCATGCTTGCTCAGTGACTACAATTAGCCAGCCCATTTAGCCTCAAGCCCCGATGCTCAGTTCCCTGAACTCAGCCCATTACAAACGTCGGGTTATGCAGCATTAAGCCTGGCGCTTCACATTTCAAGTCAATTCCTGGTGGGTTGCCTCGCGGCACTCCAATCTGCTGCACTAGTGAATTGGCTGACAGCGTGTCCTGTCGTGTTGTCATCCAACCATCAACACCTGACCATGCGTGAAGCATTCAAGGAGCTGAACATTCTTAAGCACTGCTACCTTACCACTGCATTATGCGCTTTTTCAGTGTGATCAGTCTATTGCAGAGACCACTGACCGCTGACATGAATAAGCAATCAGCCTTCCACAGTAGCACACTTGATTCCGCAATATCACACTGAAATAAACATAATGATTACATTCTCCTAATGATGCATGACGCATAAGACTTAACCAGCCTATTGGAGCGAACATAAAAGATTCAAACAACTACCGTAATCTACCCGGTGGTTCATATTGTCATTAGATAGGATCGCGTAACTTGAACGACCATGTTCTCCACACTTGCAGCTTGTCGGAACACACAGTCTGAGGGGGAGATTCGAATCCCCAGTTAGTGCTTACTATAATTGCACGATCGCGGGAATCCAAAGAGAAAGTCTGCCACTTTGCCATCAGTCCTGAAACTTATAAAATATGTACCTGCGCAGTAGTATTGGGACTACCTCGAAAGTGTAACCCTCATATGGTCGACTATTTATGAAACGACTGTGCATCTGGAAATCAATTCCAACCGTCATTGCAAGACTATCCCCGTCATCCCAGGCCAGAAGCCCTGCTCCTCAGACCCTTACACGCAAAAGTTCAACGTTTTGGTGAAGCCAACATCTGTAATGACATACAGAAGAGCTATTCGACCAGTTATACTGTTTAGTCACTATAGAAATGTGGGGGAAGGAGAGTACAACCATAAAAATCATCACAAGATTTGCTAGAAAGCACCCGAAATCGGTCCGAATTCGAACCCAAGCACGTGCTTTCTTGAGTTTTGGTAGTTTAGAGCAGAAGAACTTTATGCCCGGAAAGATTCTGGATCGGAAGCTGACAGATACCGGGCCTTTCAACAACCTCTCTTCCTATTGTATGAAGTAAAAAGATAAAGTACTTAGCGCTGATCGGTACAGTTTTTTGTTACGCCTTGCCTTACACTTCCATTCAGGAAGTGGCGTTTTTGGATGCATAAATGGACTTCACAATGACTTGTGGTGGTTAGACCCCTCAAAAATGAGCGTAGTACGAATTAGTTGATCTCGCAGAGATGACAGACATGGTTGGCCTGAGCGGGTGTCGATCCAAGGTTCGATTTCGTGACTGTGAGTGTGACAGTGCGCCCCTTTCCACAACACCACCTTCACTTTGATCCTTTGTCAACAATCGGAAAGTAAATCGCGACTTTAATCAGTTGTTAATTTTCCATAATCAAAAGTTATCAGTGTCAGTCACGAACAAAACAGATTATGTGAGGTTCTTCCTTTACTACTAGATCAAAGTACTGGAATTTCGATGTTCAGACGGTGGTTCACGTCTTTACCCTCGTACCTGCCATTATATTCACCTTCAGAATTCTTTCTATCAATAACGATCACAGCACCATCAGTGTGGTAAGGACATACATATATCTCGCAAATGGAAAGGAAGTTTGATGGCGAATTCTAAATTTTGCAGACAGCCGTGGCCATGTTTTGGATGTACTACGGTATGGGACTGATTTGTGACGTACTCTTCGATGCCGATGAAAGGTTCTTCATTGCCTTGATGAGCTTTACCGGCTGCTAGCAAAATAATCAGCAAAATAATTCCTTTTCCAGTTACGCAATCATTCAGTTTGTACTGGCTATAGCATTAGGTGTGACAGCATATCGTGGCGGTCCAATACCTCGCGATACAGAAAGCGAATACTTTCGGACTATTCGAACTGGTTCCGAAACTGTACTACAACAGACCCAATCGCCTAAGGTAGGGGCACATACTTCGACTTCGATAGAAATTAACGTGCTTGGGTGCTTTCACAGTTCAACGACGTGCAGGCCTACAGACGGCGTTGCCAGCCTCTTATTGACAATGCAGGACACATTCGATACCGCTACCGCTCCCGCGACCCCGAACGCAATCTGTCCTGCGTCGTCAACACGTGGCAAGCAACGCCGTCGGTCAGTCGGCATGTAGTTGAATTCTGAAAGCAGCCCTCCATGCCTTCGAAGTGTCAACAAAGAACAATGATTATACTAAGATTTTCCAAATAAATGTATACACTTGGCGCCATAAAAATCCTGGACCCCATGCATCACGTGAAATTCGGAGATTGTTTCTGTTGGAGTTTTAGACTGGGAATCCATTAGCTTCTCGGGCAGGAGATCGGTTTGTGCCAGGACTCGATGGCCATGTCCAAAACCCAGGGCATGCTTGGGTGCGCGGAAAATTTCTCTCGTAGCAGACAATATGCTGGAATCACTTTCTTCCTTCCTGTCCTGGCCTATGTCGAGAAACCACAAGCGTCCCTTCTTTGGGCTGTGTGTCGTTATGGGAAATCTCGTTCGAGTGGTCGCCTCATGGCACAGCATTTATACTTCTAAATGTTGTACAAGACGCAGTAAGGATGATAGGGATCTGTTATAGAAAATGGTTGTAAAGGATGAATGTAGAAGGGGGGGGGGTTAGAAGGCAAGCAGTGATCAGATGTTATCAGCAGAAATCATCGGTCATCCCACAGGACCACAGGAGACCAAAGACGGGAATAGGTCAAACAGTCGTCCAATCCGGAATACAGAGTAACGGAGCTTCAAGTTACAAAATAGCGTATTATTGATCGAGATTATCGATTTTTGCCGGCATCAGGATTATTTGTTTTCGATTGTACGAGCTGTATCGGATGGCAAAAAGAACCTTAACTCAAGCTCTCGTAATCTGATTGAATTACTACTGTTCAGGGCGCAACCAGACGTGGATCTCCCACCCTATCGACGAAGTTGCAGCCTACGCAATGCAGTATCAGTGCTCTTTCATCTATGACAGCGCAACGTATCACTGAGGATGTTGTTGAGGTGGATTTACGCCATTCCATATAGTTACCCATCTGAAAATGAAGGCTATTTTCGTGACAGTGGCAGAGATGTTTGTTTACAATCAAAAACTGAGCGTAATGTTTGTACACAATAAATCGTGTGATCAACTCTATCGGCTTGTAATGTGTGACAAGAAGGAGAGGCTGAGTAGCAAGCACGAACGAACCCACCTTCGACCGGGGATGTCTGTCTCTTTTTTCTCTATTACTTACTGTACCCCTGAGTCCGCTGGCATTTCAGAGAAGAAGGGCCATGGTCTTTCTGTCTACAGTGGTCCTTTCGAAGTTGAACTTGAAGCTTTCAATTTCCAGCAACTCAGTCGCGATGTCCTAGTCTTACAGAACACTCTGCTCACGATGTTATCAGACACGGAGACTGCAATGGAGATATTCCCGATACACTCTCCAAGACATGGTCCAGCTGGGGTACGATTGCTGGAGCAACGAAAAAGCAAGGTCAATGAAATTACTTAAGACTGTCGAAAATTCTGCAAAAGACACCAATTTCAGTTCTTCAATGAAGTGGCTGATGGTTCAGTGATTCTCGATTATGATGGATTGCTTACCAGACCACAAAGAGCCGTAAGTCATTTTTCAGAGGAGATTTTGAAAACAGCTATCAGCATAGGCGAAGAGGGTAGAATCGTATCACCTCAGCTGTATAACTGTCGCCCCTTCAGTCATCGATTTCGTCGAGCGGGCGACAGTAACGTACCCATTCGTCCCTTACGCGAGCTAAAATAGTCCAGTGGATTGTCCTCGCTCGAAGGACACGAAGCATTACATTTCTTATGGTTAGTTCAAAGGTGTCGTGACGAAGTCTACCCAGTGAAATCGTAGAACGAATTATCCTACTTTATATAATTCGCTAAGTGTGTCCGTTGGTGTGTGTGTGTGTGTGTGTGTGTGTTTGTGTGTGTGTGTGTGTGTGTGTGTGTGTGTGTGTGTGTGTGTGTGTGTGTGTGTGTGTGTGTGTGTGTGTGTGTGTGTGTGTGTGTGTGTGTGTGTGTGTGTGTGTGTGTGTGTGTGTGTGTGTGTGTGTGTGTGTGTGTGTGTGTGTGTGTGTGTGACCGGAAATTCATAACTCCTGTCCCCGTGGACCTAGAGCGTTCAATTTTGGTACGAGTAAGGGAGGCAGGATGGGAACACCTATGAACAGTGGCAGGACTGGAATCCGTGTACAGCAGTGGGTTCTGCGCCGAAATAGTCAATTTGGCCCTAGGGCATTCAAACTTGCCAGTAGTACAGGCGGCGGGATAGGAACATTTATCGTAGGAGGGAGGACCCGACATCGCTCATAGAAGGCGGGGTTTGCGCCAAAATTTTCAGGGTGGCTCTAGGGCATTCAAACTTGCCAGTAGTACAGGCGGCGGGATAGGAACATTTATCGTAGAAAAGAGGACCCGACATCGCTCATAGAAGGCGGGGTTTGCGCCAAAATTTTCAGGGTGGCTCTAGGGCGTTCAAACTTAGAAGGAGGCAGGCGGCAGTATAGGAGCACCTATGGTGAGTAGTAGGGCCGGACTTCGCGAAATAAATGAGTAGAAATCCATAACGGAGAAGCCGAAGTGTTATTCACGCACAAATTTCTCACAGGAAGGAGTAGCGCCCGGCGTAGCCGTTTCAGCCAGGGTTGTATAGAGCTTTAGATGTGAAAACAGCCGCACCTGGGCTAGTTTGTTGCTATGAGTCATTGATATTTCAGCTTCGATTCGATCACACTAAAGACACACAGTTTCTCGAAATTACCAACGTTACTGGGCAAAATCTAAAGTGGACAGTGAAGGTATACGATCTCTAGGATTAACCTATCACTTCAATCTATCTGATGTTTAACTTAAGAGCCCGATCGTTTACAGACCAATGCAATCTACGAGATTCGTGCTTTGCCTGCACAAGGAACCCTGGGCCGAGCAGAAACGACTACAATAGCAGTGATCCTGAACAGCGATCATGTAATCTTACCCGATACTGACCACTTCAATGACAAGGTATCGATTCACAGTTTCATCCAGCTCTTGGAATTTTTCGATCAATAATCGATTCTCTCAGCTCGCTATCGATTACCAAACATCTGGGAGTTTTCATGAACAACACAAAAGGCAACGCATGGAGTCTCCGGCAAAGAAGCGATATCAATTTGATATTGTATACAATTTCTAGATTTTTTTCTAGTCTCCTAGACCTTGATTTGGGTATTAGAAAAGGGTAAAGAGGTTACCTCGAGTTCTTAGTAATTTACTGAGCCCAAATTACTGTTTTACTCATGTACTCGGCTAGCTAATCCAGGAAATATAGTGGCAAAATCAGTCTGTTCCCTCATTCAATGTTCAACTCCAATACTATACGACCCTATTTATTTTGACAGACACTGGATTTGATTTGACCACAATAATTATTGTCATAGCACATTTCAACGATAAATATTTGATCGTGATTCTCGCACGGGCAGCCAATTACCAGCTGGGTAAACCTCTGACCATTGCTCAGCATTCCCCTAGCATGCATCGTCGATCGGCAGCTTTCCTGGTGATTTTCATCAAATTTTATGGTCAGTACTTACAATCCTTCAACTTTTGCCAGTGAAATTATTGAACACCAGTCGGGCCGCCCGGCTAACGCCAGGCTTCCCTCCTTCTTACGGTGACGCCCGGCTTCGCCGGGCGCTTTTCCTTCCTGTAAGAAATCTGCTATGCGTAACTAACACTTCGGATTCTCCTTTCTCTTTGCTCTACACCCTTAGCGTTAGCTCCAAAATGGGAGCGGTTTTTTCTGTATTATTTGCTCTTCATCTTGGATTGTGTCACGTTGATGGCTTAACTGATTGACAACGAATGTCTTGAATGTTACCCAGAAATGGATAATAACACCTATCACAGATGTCGTTATCAATAGAACATTTTTCCCACGGAGTTTTCATTAACTGGGAATCCCAAATCATTAGCGGTCAGATGAGTATAGTCACAAATGATATGCCACAAAACAAAAAGGAATCGTGGTACTTCATTGTGTCACAAAGCTTACGGCGTAACGGTCGTAGTTTAATAGCAAGAAATGAACAAAATTCTCATTTCGTTATTAAGAAATGTCTTTGATCGGTCGCTATTACAGCATTTACAGCCTTAAAGAGTCAGCGTTTGATCACAAATACCCTTTTGCGCTCTAGGGCCCCTTATCAGTTCTTATCAGTTGTTATCAGTTCCTGTCACGGAGTACCTACAACATCGTCACATCCTACATTGCCGTCTTTGAAAAGCTTCCAATGTTGACACGAAGGGGATTGCAACGCTCGCTCGCTTGTTATTATCTGTCCTTATAACTTCTTACTTAACTTCGGTCCCTTCACATCCTGCACTACCTACTGGAATGCTCAGTTCTTAGTATGAAAGACGTTGTAGACTTATTGGCTCTCGCCTCCTAACAGTTTCTATCAGTCTCTAACAGTTTTCCGAAATGCCAAAGCGCTGCCGTTAACAGGAAGTAAGTAACGGTCCCTGTGGTTCTCGCCCTTCAAGGCCTTTAAATTATGATCACCGCTTATCACCTACCATCAGTGTCCAGTCCTATCCTGCTTCCTGTACTCCTACCAAGTTTCAACGCGATGGGACCACGTAAACAGGAGCTGTGAATTTGCAGCCTAAAACTCCTATTGCTCACGCCCCGCCCCCTGTGGGCGGAGTTCGATCTGGCTACCTGTCATAAGTGTTTCCATGCCGCCCCCTGTACTCCTGCCAAATTTAACCTTTCCAGGTCCTCGGAAACAGGAGTTATGAATTTGCGACATAAAATTTCTACCGTGCACGCCCCGCCTCCCGTAGGCGGAGTCTTGTCCTGCCACTTACCAAAGGTGTTCCCATGCTGTCCCTGTACTCCTGCCAAATCTGACCTTTCTAGGTCCACGGGGACATGAGTTATGAATTTGCGGCCCAAAGTTCCTAACGCGCACGCCGCACTCCCTATGCACGGATTCCGGTCCTGCCACTTACCGTAGGTGTTCCCATCCTGCCCCGTGTACTCCTACAAAATTTGAGCTTTCCAGGTCCACGGGAACAGGAGTTATGAATTTCCGGTCAAACACACACACCGACACACACACACACACCGACACACCAACAGACACACTTAGCGAATTATATAAAGTAGGATTCTGTACAGCATAGAAGGGCGGGGTGGTATAGTGACAAGTGGTGCAGTATCACACATCCAGGTCGTGGTATCAGGTCCAGGATCTACACTCACTCAGGTCAACCAGACTTCCCATCGCTAGAGGCCTTTTAATTGGTAGCGGACCCGTTTGGGAGGATAAAAGTGCTGAATTGTTATTGAATGACCACCACAACTCATTGCATGACCCTATAAAACTCCGCTACGATTCTAAATCAGAGTCGATTGTGAGGTAGATCCCAAAAGCGGCGTCAACAAAGCCAACAGATTACATCCTTAATCCTTTCAGCATAATAGAAGAAGCTGTTTCGAAAGGAATTATCATTTTTTGGAAATGGAATAAAGGATAAAAATAAAGTTCTTGGCGTTAATCAATCCCATCTGAGGGTTGCGCCCCGCACTCGACTTCCATTCAGAATCGTAGTGGCGTAATGAGTGCGTATGTGGCCTATACAATGACTTGCGGTGGCCAGCCGATGTACAAGTCAGTGCTTTTATCCTCCCAGACGAGTCTGGTACCAATTCACCGACCCAGGAGGGATGGAAGGCTTGGTTGGCCTAGGCGGGCATCGATCCGGGATCCGAACCCCTAACCGTGCGTGCGATATAGTGCGCCACTTGCCATTACACCACCTCCGCCCCAAAATGGAATAAAGTTTAAAGGATAAAGTTTTTGGCGTTGATCAATCCCGTCTGAGGGATGCGCCCCCGCACTCGACTTCCATTCAGAATCGTAGTGGCGTAATGAGTGCGTATGTGGCCTATACAATGACTTGCGGTGGCCAGCCGATGTACAAGTCAGTGCTTTTATCCTCCCAGACGAGTCTGGTACCAATTCACCGACCCCGGAGGGATGGAAGGCTTGGTTGGCCTGGGCGGGCATCGATCCGGGATTCGAACCCCTGACCGTGCGTGTGATATAGTGCGCCACTTGCCACTACACCACCTCCGCCCCAAAATGGAATATCTCCCAAAAAAGTCGGAAGCTTTGCCTTTCTAGTATCCTGTTGAGTGGCTAAATTGGCTAAGTGGTGTATAAAAGTAATTTTACGAACCATTCTTACTGTACAGCTACTCGTAGCAAATTTTCAGTGTCATGTTTCGATTTACGATTTCTACTAGAGAAGACCAGGCAACCAGTAGCCATTGAAATACCCACAAGTGTTCCTGACTATACAGAGAGTTACTGGTCGGAATGGAAGGAGGTGAGCTTCATCATTATATTCATTTCTAGGAGGTTTTCGCTGCCTATTCCGTCAATAGGACGTTGTTCGAGCTGTTCCGGCTTTTGAGTTTCATGCTGCAATTGACCTTAACTACCCACTCTAGAACCGCTGCCTATGAGTAAGGCACCTCCGTCCTCTTACATGTAGCCCCTCGTTTCTTGTAGAGTCGCTTGAATAAATTGCACCGATAGGCTGCGATAGGCTGCAACAATCGCGAGGAAGTAGTGTAGGGAAATCATCTGGACATCTGGCCATGACCCATACAGCAGTGAAAGGCGGTTCTGTACAGTTCTGGCCTGATGTATTCAGCTCTTCGTGCAATTGTAACAACGGAAATCTCGGCCGATTACCCATTCCATGTTATTTCCGTCATGGCAATCTCGTTCAACCTCTATTTTCCCTACTTTTGAGAAGCCCCACTTTTCCTAATTAACAAATTTTCTCGCTTTCTTCACTACCGACTAGTTATTCCACCACTACTTTCCCGTTTTTCAACTGAAAAGGGGTACCACAAAATTATCATGGACTGTACCCTTGACTCTGACTGTACATTTCAGAAAATCGGACCCATTAATATCTAGTAAAAACTTGATGCGAAACGAAACTCGTCATAAATCATGCCGTACAATAAGCAAATATTTGAAGCATTGTAAGTAAGACACACAACAGATTCACTTTTCGCTATTCCAAGCCCCTCGCGCTGAACCCGCAACCGGGAGAAGGGAAAGCTCTGAAGGAAAAGCTCCAACAACTCAAAAAACTTCATTTACATTGTCTGTGGGATCAACAGGGGAGTGTCGCGTTCCTAGCCAGAGCAGAAACTAGGAGGGAAATTTCATAAAATCAATGCATGCTAGCAAATCCAACCGCTCGAATTCTTGGTTTCCGTTCTACACCTGTCCCGAATGAAGAGGTATCACCAGTCTACCACGAACTATCACCATCTCGTGGAAGGTTCTCTATGAACACGGCTCAATTGTCAACGGTCATAGATTACAGCAAAGACGAAGTGGATCGGTTGGATGACCTTTAGGGCCTTCTCCGATGATCTTATCCGCATCCACAGACCAGTTATGTCCACAGACCAGTTAAAAGCTACCAGTACAAGAGAATTTCTGCAACGGTTTCTTGGATACAGTACTGCTAGTGATGGCTAATGGCAGCTATCTCAATGTCTAGCTCCTCAATGGGTGCGAGAATCACGTCAACAGCACCGCTCAATGTTTAACTAACTGGTATTCATTACATTGGCTGCTTCAATAATTTTGAAAATATATCCATAGCATACCTTCGATTCCAGGTCCTTTCATGCAATGCTGAGTGCGGTTCCTGTGGATCACAAGTCTTCCGTCGTACCTGTATCGGTGCTTTACCCTGCAGGTAAAAACCTTTTTCTCAATCTTAAAAGTGAAAAAATGCCCGATTCTCGGTCAGTCGTCATCAAGCAGCTGCGGCTACGAGTCGTACTGTAGTCGTACTGTAGTTGCGAGTCTTACTTTAGGTCACGTAATCAATTGATAGCCACAAATAAAATTTCCGTATGGGAGTTGTGCGTATGGCGCAACACAATAGAGAAAGTACGGTTTCGGGCGATTCACTACATATGAATCGGTGACCACAAAGTTAACATTCTCAGAAAATCACCTATGAGACTACCTCAGCGTCCCCCTACCACTGACGTCTGTCTTTCCTTATAGAGTGGGCATTATTAGGGTTATATTTGTCAGGCTCACAGAGACCAGCGACCTTTTGTTCGTCCTCCCATCATTGCTCCTCAATCCTGCTTTTCCATTACTTTGTTAGCTCTTAGCGCTGCAACATTACGGTATTCGACTTCTACAGGCTACCCGTCCCAACCGGAAAACGTTACGGCACACACATACATTTACCCTTTCTAACACATCACACCCCTGTTAAACGAACCGCTTTGCGACCGCGCGCCTTACTGCCACCTATTACGACTGCTACACGATCTACGGGAAAAACATCCATTGTCTTTTCACAAAACTTACTTCTTTACAGAGGCAACTCCAGAAAAGAAGAACGATGCAACATACAAGTATGTGACTACCCGAAACCAGCATGCTGTCCGCCTTATAAATTGATGCTGATTGAAGGAGAGTTCGCTTGTGGACCTCAGGAGGAGGTACGGCGAATTTTATAGTATCCTGTTCATGTGATAAGCATTACCCAAAGGGAGACTTTCTGAGTTTACCTTCAGCGGCAGGGTATCGTTGTACTCGGTTATCCTTTCAGAATGTCGTCTCTGCATTTGTTGCCCAACTCCAAACGAAGCCACAGCAACGAATGAAAGCTCCCTCAGAGCTACCTTCCGAAGTGAGCTACAACTTTTCTCTTTCCGATGACTGGAAATTGCTCAGAAGTATTTGGATCTGACGAGTAGGTTTCCTGAAGAAAAACACCTTCCGTAGTGTTAACTTTCAATCTTCGCCGATATTCTAAAACCAGTACTCAGACCCAAATATCCGGCTCTGATCTCATCCCACCTTACATGAGACCGTCAAAACTAAATTCTCACTAAACGGTTCTAACTGACCCGAGTGTCCAGTCGAATACATATGAGTTCGAGCCTGTGACAGACACCATTTTATCCTAGGTGTCGTCTGCGCCCTTCTGAGCATTCACTGAATTTTCCAAGGACAGATTGGGATAGCACCTTTATACCTGCATTCCCACGGTGCCAGGCACGCACGCGGCAGTGGTCTGTCGGCGATTATCGTAACGATCCGGAAATTCAAAGCTTGCACGTACCGACCCACAAGAACGCGAACAACGTACCGCACGCACGCGGCACGTATTCGTGTGCATTGTTCTACTTGAGGATAAGGAGAATGATGAAAGCATGCTCCTGATAAGCTCTTGTTGATAACACTCAAGTAAACAAGACGAAGAAGTTGAGGGGACCTCTCAATTGACGGAGTGTAGGTGTCGAATTATAGTCACTGCCCACCACGTCACAGAATTAAGTAGAAAAAAGGCTAATTCCTAAAAGAAAATGTGCAGAACTCGATACCGACTGACGAGATTACGCTGCTGCTATAACTTTCAGGAAGATTACTGACTTCTGGGACACACTTCACATTAATTTGTTATGAATATCAACTTCTGAGAAAATAATAAATGTCTGTGGCTCACAGTCTTGGTGTAGGAATTACGTTAACTTCTACAACTTTCAGGAAGAATCCATGTTGTTCGCCCACAATTCAACATCCAACTGAAGTAACCCGGTGGATCTTTGTATGTATAAGCGTTCATATTTTATCATTTTCAATCAACCTTTTTGCGATAACCACATCCTCGTCATCTTGATTTACATACATGAGAACAATTAAACATAGTATAAAGTATTTGGCGTTTACCCATCACGTCAAAGGAGTGCGCCACGCATTCGACTTCCACTCGGAATCGTATTGGCGTAATGAATGCGCATGTGGCCAATACAATGACTTGAAGTGGCCAGCCGATGTACAACTCTGTGCTTTTATTCTTCCACACGAATCTGCTACCACTTAGCCGACCTCTAAAGGTTGGAAGGCTTTGTTGGCGTGGCCGAGTACGACGTTCCCACTCAAATCCTATTCTGACTTATTTTTTTATGTTTGTCCTGCTTGAGTAGAATGGAAATGTAGTATGCAGTATTGAAAAAATCATTATAAACTAATCAGAATTTAACTAGCCTGCAATACAAATATCCCTCTCAAAGAGGATGCACTCCCAGACGGACGTTTGCTTGAAATCATTAATCTGATCCGGGAAAGTAAGCACTGCTAAGCTTTGAATGATTCGAATCCGTTCCCTAGAAGAGTGCCCTTGACACTGTGCAACCATTTCCGCGAAACCACCCCTTCTCTGCCTCATCCTTGTTTTAATGTCGAAACTTTCTATCCTTACCAGTGTCTTGAATGGTAACCGTTTGAAACCAGACGAGATATTGACGAGCAATAGGGTCCGTACACAATACAGGCAAGCCAAGCGTGATGTCCCCGGCATGCACCATGAACTTAGCCTCTTTTACACCGACATTCTGCTGACACAAGACTGTTTTCTTTACAGCCGCTATGACTCACGTTAGCTTACATCATTCCTGTGCTTCTTAATTTTCCACAAATCAAACAGAAACCTCGAAAGATTAATCTCCAACTTCTGGTAGGGAAAGGGAAAAACTACTCACCTGTGTCGCTAGGTCACATAAACTCACCCAAAAGCGAGAGCATTTATGCCGAGGTCAGATTACGGACATGGCGATGACGTAGCTTCAATTTTAACAACTATAACAAGCGCAAGAAAGACAGATAAATAATTTAAGAATAGATAATACAGATCTAAAACATATAATGACTCAATATCTAAAAGCAAATACACGTAATCTCCAAGCACGAAGAATCGTCTAAATATGGGCTACTTCCTCTTCCTCCTCTATAGCCTCCTCTTCACTGTCCTTCGCGTAAGGAACGAGTTTCGGATAGTTGTCGGCTAAAAGTCGGGTCAACACGTCATTCTGTTCATCATCTTGGTATAACACCGATTCACAAAGTGGCAAAACCTGAAGTAATATTGAACGAATAAAATGGAAACTGGAGTCTTGCCAGGAAAATGCCATTACCTGAGTAAGTACAAAAGTAGCAGTATAAGCATACACAGTGCTATCACATATTGAAGAAGACAAATGGCGAAGATATTCATTCCAAAGCTCATTTGTGCAACGATCACATGACGAACGCGCGGGTGATCTTAAATAAACAGGGGACGGTAACAAAAATTGTCAAATCGTAGGAAAATAATCAAAACTTTAAAATTTCCAGTAAGTTTGAATGAAAAAACATAGATACAGGAGAACTGGGGCTCTGTTCTGTCGACTTTCGAATGATCTATCACATGGGTAGGATACGGATGTCAAAACCTATTCACAAAAAGTGATCCCATCTTTTTCTGACTAAAATTCAACCAAAGGTGGTCACACGGATACTCGTGATCCCTTCGACTGAAAAACCAACGACACTATCACTATCGTTTGGTTAATCTAGCCATAAAGACATCTAGTCGCTAGAAACAGAGTAAGGTCGTCATTAAACCATAATGTCATCAATTTAAACTGAAAATATTGAAATCTTAATAGTATTTTCGAGCCATAATTTTAAAAACTGACCGTCTAAGAGGCCCCAAATCCCTGGCAAGCGAATGCGCTACACGTGCAAAATGAATGGCATGCGGTGAAAGCAAAACGGCTGCACGACTGTCTGCTGCCACAGTCCAGTCTATATTCAGGCCAACATCTGACAATTCTTCTACCAGTCGAGTGAGAGCAGAATCGGATTCCAGTACATATGGACGCCCACCGTTCTTCCTTGAGCAAACGAGAAAATTTGAGAACAGGCTTTTGAGAACTAAAATATTGTTGCGAACTTACAGCCATTCGCAGCTTGACGCCATGCATAATGTTGTTGAAATTAGTCTCAATAGCAGCCTCCAAAGCAGGAGCCAGAAGCCGATGTACCTGAGAAAAAGCTGTTCATAGTAAGTGAAAACTCATTTCTAGAGCATCAAGCACACTTCCACATTCCCTAACTAGTGTAGAGCTGGAGAGGAAAATCGTAAGTGCTTTACAAACGAAAACTTGACGGTAATGCAATATGCCCAACCTCAAATGTCAGCTGTACACCCATAGAAGTAAGCTCGTCCATAGTTTTCATTAGGATTCCCCAAGTGAATGCTAGAACCGTCATTGCTGGAGCAACCTCTAAAAAACCTAGGTTACATAAACTCGTTGATCGTAATGATTGAACACTTTGTGCTTCATAAAGATTCCGTAGGAAAATCTTCACCTGGAAAGCAGCAAACAACTAACTCACCTATAACATGACGTCGTACTAAAGAAAGCAAGATGCTGAGCTCTCCTGAGCACCATTGCAGTACCTGGAATGAATGAATAGAGGTCAAATCAAAGACTTGCACAGACCTTGCCTTAAGGTCATTTTCTCTTACATAACTCCAGCACGGCTTTTAAACACTTATTCAAAGCCAAAAAAGCGGATCACAATATCAGCTAAATGTCTCCCATACATTAGCACATATATTTGCCGGTCAGGTTGAGTCAAAAAGTTAGCACGTTAGGAGGGGAGAAATAAAAATATTTTAGAAGGTTTGGGAAAATTTAAGGCTTTATCAGCTCGGGATAACAAAGTATACAAAATTTAAGAGCTATCAGTGTTTGAGTTATACATAACATACCTGGCAATAATATTGGGGTTGTGAATGGAACTCGCTAGCCACATCAGTGACTGCTGCAGAAAACAATGTGCAAAGCTGTCGAACATAGGACAAAGGTTCTTCGGATACCGCTATATCTTTGACAGCAGCTCGTTGCAGCGCACTGCGTCGGCGAAGGTAGAGGTCCATTGCGTAAGTTCCTAGTTAGTGATAGTTTTCACCATGCGCATTCAACGAAAAGAAATCGGGAGTTTACCTCTTCCTAGCTGCGATAAAAGCGTTCGTGCTTTCTTCATTGCACGAGGACCACCATGTACAGCACCTGGACGTCGGACGTCATCGCTTAGTAGTTGCACAATCTAACAACTTGAAAAGATGAGGAACAAACCAAAGAAAAAGCTAATAAACAACTGGTAAAATAAAAGAAGTAAACAAAGTGAAATATCAAAACGAGGGTTTCTTTTAACCATACCTGATTCTCCCTAATCTTCATCTGAGCGTCTATATTAGGATCCTTTGTAGTGCACTGTTTCCACTCATGAATAAGTTCCACAGCTTGATCAAGGTCTCTGAACAAAGGAGCAGAGTTACCCAGCAAGTAATGAAATAGGCGAAATTTGTACCTATGTGCTATACAGTCGTCCAACTCTGCTGGTAGCTCTTGAAGCCATGCCATCTCCTCTTGATCTGAACCGAAGGATCGATTACAATTTAGATAAACTACAAATAGACTCCCAAAGACAGAAAAACTCACTAACTTCTCCCTCTTCGGTCTCTGGGAGCGAGTTTTGTTTAGATGGGGCATCCTCGGCTCGCTTGGCACGCTCCTGAATTCAGCTTCTACGAAAAACTTACTACTGAAGGAAGGCCACAAGAGCCGCAATAAAGAGCACCTGTACTGATATCCTTTTGCCTCGAATTGTCGACTGCCTGACTAAAATGCCTTCGTGTAAAATATCCCGTTTCGCTCTTTCAAGCTCATCGAGCCACATCTTCTTGACACGAGCACTATCACAACGGTAATACCTAAGACAGATAGAGTGAGTTTTTCCAGCTTAAAGGCAAAGATAGATATTGTATACAAAAGATTTCCAAAATATCAGAATCTCCTTGATCTCAGAACAACAAAAAGAGAAGTTCGCCTTATCAATTGAGACAATCAAGGGACAACAAATGAACTTCGCCCACGAAACAATTAATCAAATTATGAAGACGAAAATCTTCATGTTACGGTAGGACTGAGGTTGAAGTAATGGGCAAATAAGCACTGTGGTGAAGAGTCTTTTCGCCATTACTCTTTTGACGTAAAAAAACAGTCGCCTTTCTACTCAACAATTCGAGGCGTTAGATTAATTGTCCTAACTGATATACGAACGGACAGAATCAATAAAGTGGCTCAAAGAAGTCAACGCACCTCTGCTCAGGGAACACAAGCAGCTTCAGCAACTGATCAGCTTTGGCCGGTCCACTCTCTCTATCTTTGACATTGACAACTGCCAGATTACTCAGCGAAAACGTAGACTCCAGACTGAAACATCTTCATTTGAGCAATATTTATAGTCAACATTACGAAGCGAGATCTTCATGAAAAGAAATAATAGAAATAAAAAGGTGACAAATTTGCAAAGAAAAATTGCTGAATAACCACCTCCGGGACTCCAAAACAAAAAAATTAGCAGCAAAGAAAACATCAACAAGAAAAAGGTCAAACACAGGAAAAAATGAACAGAAAATTAGAAAAAGAATTACCTATATTTTCCTGAAGGAGTAATGTTTCCTATCAATAATCGATCGGTAAGAAGCACAAGCATCGCTCTATGAATGTCCTCCTTTGTTTCAGGATCCAACAGCATCATTTCACCGTAGAGTAAAACTTTGTCCGTACTCCGCATATTGTTCAAAATACTCTTAAAACTCGTGTCAAATTAACGCTCAAAACCAATGAGCTCACATCATTACAAATACGTTTTTTCAAAAGAAGCTAGCTCATGATAAAAGGAACTCCAACTCACCGCTATTCCGTCCATCTTTTGCATAAGAACTTGAATGGGAGTAATAGAAGTAATAGATGCTGTATGACTAGATGCCGTTTGGATTGATGACTTATCGTCTCCTTAACAACGATTTCTCATTTAAATTGACTTGAACCAAGCGCAAGCGTTGAGACTTGCCTGTCATTTGCATAAGGTTTTCGATGAGCTGTTTCTGATCGAGCAAAAGCGATGATAGCTGATAGATTTCCTGCTCGAGATCTGAAATAAAGAGTCCCTTTTTACCTCCAGCACTAGACTTTTGTGCCTTCTTCTATTCAATTCATGTAACATACTTCTCTTTAAAGACGGAAAAGACCAAAGATCCTGTTAAGAAGAAATTTGCAAAGTTGTTATGGTCCTTATATATCCTTTCCTCTAGAGATCCTCACAGATAGACAGGTAAAGTATCTTCCGGTGGGGGTCAACCTAGTTGGTGGTCACGGCCACGACATGGCTTGAAAACCATCGGAACGAAAACGAAGCATAGTGCACTTCTCAGTAAGTGTTCTTACATGTTCACCCAATTCAATCTCGTCAATTAAGTCACTCGATTGGAGGCTTGACTGTCGAGGACGATACACAGGCTTCTTGTGAGTGTCAATAAAAACAGGAATTTGATGAATAAAATTCAAGAAAGAAAGGTTCAACTCACGCGAGATTTCCTTAGACGCATCGATAAATTGCTGGTAGTTTTGGAAAACGTTGTTCTTGAGCATCTCTTGAGACGCATGGTTCATCGCGTTCATTTCTGTCCGTAAGGCGTGCAGTTTTTTCGTTTCATCTCCAGTTCGAACGCCTTTCAACCGGTCGCGAATAACTGAATGAAAAAAGGTAATGATGGGGAGAATTCCAAACCGGAACCCTCATAATTTGTCTCTCTATTTAATGGGCTTATCTGAACAAGTCTTTATTACCGGCAGTAAAAACCGGAGAGAATATCTTTGATCACTAGTTTATAGTGTATAAAATCTTTCGTTGGACGAAGTTACCCAGCTGGACTAATTGCATGGCTTTTCTACAGAATAGTAGGTAAAAGAATGTCGAGTAATTTTCCATTGTTTCAAGAACAAGATGGTAGTCCTTACGACCTTTCTTGTCCGTGGGCTCTACCCATATTACCGCAGGGCCTCTACCGATTATTATGGTCGCTGAACGGAAGCAGTGGTGCGAAAATGAAAGTCAAAATTAAAGCCCGGATGCGCATCCCAGGTCCAAAAGATCATAGCCAGGAGTTGATAGCGATTTCGATGAACTTTCTATTACAAGTCCCTTGCCAAATACGGGCTCGACTACAGACTTAAAAATTGCTTCGAAGATTGCCATCTGCTGCCTGGCTATCTGGTTTTCTAATTCCAATATAACTCATAACTGAAGGGCATCCCTGAAATCGATTTCACCGACAAGCTACAATGAACCAAAATCACTCCATATTGATTTTATAGCAAGGGCGACTTCCTTTTCCTTAAAAAGTAGGAAGTTAGAGAGTTCTCAACTCACAATCTGATGGCGAGAAAGTTGTCAGAGAGAAGCACCCCATCACCAGAATTCTCGAGTTCATCTCGAGTTTCCATGGCAGTTAAGGAAACTGCGCTGTTTACTTACCACTGTCTCACTGTGACCTGAAATCCTGTAAATATGGAAAATTGGAAGGCCTGCGAACTCCCCAACGTTCCTAAACAAACGAAGCAAAAAAGATCTCGAGGGGAAGCACCGATCTCATCTAGGAAGACGTCATCGCAGCAATCATACCGTGAATTTTATTCAAGCGACTGGGCAAAAGACAACAATAGCGACCTAATTTTGCAGCACAACGTACTGCGTCGCAAAACTGGCAAGGCGCCAATAGATTTTACTGAATATCGATCCACATTGTTCAACGATATATGCTCGAAGTGTCCTTGAATTTTATTTTCGTTTGGATTTTTCCTTTGAAATGGATATGCAGTCTTCGAGTGACTCAACGTTGCCAAAGCCTGGCGATCTTGTCTGGGCGAAAATGAAGGGATTCCCACCATGGCCAGCGAAGGTGGGTTTTTTGCAGTTTTTTTTTATTTGGAGTGGTGTTATGAATATTTTTTGATTTTTTACACTACTCTTACTATTCATGTGCAGTGATTGGGAGATGAAACTTCCCACTATATTTTCAGCTCTTCCTAATAGTTGTTTTTGTAGGTTTTGGAGAAGGATAAGGACACTCCATTATCTCGCATTCCCGTGCTGTTTTTCGGTACTGGGGAGAAAGCTTTTATGAAAGCATCTGATCTGTGCGATTATTATGAAAACAAGGCACAATATGAAGTACCACGGAAGCATAAGGTTAATATTTATTTGTGTTTGTGGAAATCAACGGCGAAAATATTGTTCATCCGCTAGCTGAATTATTATGCACCCTTTATAAAGGGAGCCAGGGATTCGAGATCTAACTCACTTATAAAGCAGAGAAAGTATACGAACAAAGTGTTTTAAACTTGGAAGAGGGGGGGGTGTGGTTTGAAAGTTGCCAAGGGAAAAGAAATTTGGGTTATGATAGAAACTTTCCACAAAACGAATTGTAACGCACAGTTCAGGATCAGTGTTTTAAAAAAAGCCTCATCCAAGCTCTATCATCCGGTGCTTTCTTATTTCCTTGGTTTGGACTACACAATACAAATGCTTTGTCGAGGCGGTGCAGTGCTAGATAGAGCCACTACTATAAGTGCGACTAAAAATCCCGATCAATACTCCATCGAGCTCTCACCCTTCCTATTATAACTATCGTCACCTTTGTCGGTGAAAGTGAAACCATTGGCATATAAATTGACAAGCCCTCCCGATTCACTGTAAATTCCAAACACTCATAAAACGCCACTACGATCCTGAATAAAACTTGAGTATGTTAGCAAATTAATCGAAAATAATTAATAATTCGAATACCTTTATAAAATTATCGAGATTTCAGGGCTTCAATGAGGGTGTTCATGAGATTCGCGTTGCTGCTGGTTTTGAGACGACCTTTGACGCAGATCCACTTTTCGGCGCCAGCTCATCAAGCAAATGTCCGTCACCTATGCTTTCGGGAACCATTCAGGACAAATCGAGATTGGGTACTGGTAAAATGCTGGCCGACGCTTTTTTATCTGGATTTGAACGGCGCCGAGCCAATTCTGGCTCAACAAGGTTGGTTCAGCCCTTTTTCAATTCACACATTTACATTTCTTATATCTCTCTTCTATTTCAGGTCTCGGTCTAGGGCCAGTAGTTCAGCTTCTGCCTTGAAAAAGTTGCATAAGGCTATGCATCGGCGGAGATTGGATAGTGGGAGCTCTGCTGGATCACGACGGCTCAAAGGAATAGCCGGCTTCAACGACACGGGCGGCTTCGATCTTTTCGACAGTTTTCAGGTAATTAACTAGTAAACCTTACTAAGTAACACCGTGCTGCTGCAGTTTCTCAGTTTCAAACCTTTTTATGGGAAATTCCGGATAACGGGGGGACGGGTCTGTGCGAGGACCGAACAAAAATACTCAGCTATTGTTGTTCCGCTTATTCATGAGTTTCACACATTTTCTCAGTATCTATTGCTTCTAGCAAAATTCATCATGTTCAGAATAAATCAGACAAAATTGTGTTTTGGAGATATTTCTATTTTTGGTATCATGTTCTTGGGTCTTACCGATACATGTATTTCTTTTTTGGGGCATATGTCAGGATTGGTATCAAAGATGGAAGTTGGATTAAAATTGCGGACAGCCTTTTTCGCGATTTGGTGAATTTGTGTATTAACTCATATAACTGTAACCCATATAATGAATATGGTTTGTGGACATTTATGGGTTATGGATCCCGCTACTATTGAATTTCGTATCGATTTGAAATGTGATGAGTGTTAGGACAAAAGTTTATGTGGCCTTATTTGTAGGGATTAGATGGTAATGATTTCAACATGTTGGATGGTGGACTTAATTTGCTTGCAAACGACGATGCAAGATCAAGCCGATCAAAACGATCACGTGCTTCATCGAAACTCTATGATGATTTCCTTCTCAATGGCTTTGGCACAAGATCACGGCATCGCTCGGGAAGCGCGAGCGAAGTCGGGAGGAGAAGCAGGTGATTCATTGTTATCCAACCAGGATGTGCCACCAAATTGGATTCATCTGCCCTGGCACTATTCTGATTGCTAGGTGTGATATGTGATTACATATTTAGGTTAATATCTGGAGTTTCGGACGTGTTCGATGAGTTACTATTCAATGGAGAATTGAACTTGCAACAAGCTGCTGAGCAACTTTTGCACACATTGGATGAGCTTCCATCAGAAGGCAGTGAGGTAACTTGATCATTTCTTATTGATGAAGTCTAGTGAATCAGATTATGAGTTCATACAACTGTAAAACAGCTTGTTTTGCGCAAAATCTTATTTCTTCTTGTGAATCTCTCTCCTTTTGCCTAGAAAATTGGTAGTTCCAACTTCTTTCGCTTAGGCACGACCCGGTACACCAGAAGCTCCGGCTCCCCTTCCTGGTCCTGCTCTATTTTGCACGGCCTGCGGTTGTGAGTGCAAGCTAACTGATGGAAAGTGGAGGTATAGAGGCTCCTCGATTTAGATCTTTGCTATGTTCATATCGTTTTCTTCAGATGCACCTCGAAGTTCTGCAGAAAAATACATGAACCTGATAGCAATGCGGAGCAAAAGCGAGAACCAGCACTATCCTCTGGTCCTCTGACCGCAACAATGGTTAAAACTGAGGATAAACCTTTGAGCAAACCTGTTATAGGGAGTGATGAAAAGTGCCCAAAAGTTTCACAGGTTAGTTGTAGGCATGGGGTGGTATCCTTTTTCGTCTTTTTCTCAGTGATTATTTCTGTAGGGTAAGATGAGGATGAGAACGGAAGTCGTGGTAAAAGAAGAAGATGAGGAAGATCATGTGGAATCGTCGCCCTTTAATGCAAGATCAGCTATAAGTCTCAGAAGGCGACAGATTACCTCTCCAGTGAGAAAGAGAGCTAGGAAAGAGGTGCCTTTTTTTCAAATGTGAAATCTTATCGTCTATCAATACTTTCTGTCTTGATCCATTTGATTTTCTCTTTTTTTTCGTTTTAATGCAACTTGAGTAGCTGTATAACTGTTATCTACGATGTTTCCAAACAGGAAAGTTAGTAAAAAAAGGTTGTGAGGCCACTTGTTATCAGCGCTCTCTAAAATAACTTCCCGGACCCACACATTCTTTGATTTTCGCTGTTTTCTTCCTCAGAAGAATTCGCACAAAATTAGCTAGCACACGTGTTTTCTTTCCCATTTCGTCTTTTACTGCGCCCTTTGTAGGAATCAGCGGAAAGCAGTTGTCCAACATCTTCGAAGGAACCTAGGAACAAGGTTAGTCATATTATCAAAAATAATTACCCTATATATAAATGATGCACGAATTTTGAGACTAAGGCGTTGACTCCACCTCGTGAGATGTCGTTGTTTTCTCCGGTGTCTCCCCAAAAATCTACTACTGCAAATGTTGTGCAGAATAATCCCGACCAAAGGAGGCACATACGGGGTACTGGGCGACCAAGGCAGTAGTGAGTCATTTTAGACATCCTACTTTGTTGTTTTTGTTGCTGCTGTTAGATACAAAAATTTTTGATGAGCGAGTGTTTTTCAGCAAAGTTGAAAAAACACCTGTGATGGGGCCCAATGGTCAACGGCAGTGTACATTTTGTAGTGGGCAAGTCAGACCTCAAATGTGTGGTAGTAATAAACACAGGTAAACTTCGTTTCGTTCCATTCATTTGCAAAAGAAATTAGATCAGCTTGACCGTTCTGAATGAAGTTCGCTCATGTGTTCATAGTAGATTTCTGTCATTAAGCTAGCAACCGAAATCACAGTAACAGTTTTATTCAACTGACCTTGGACGTTGTTCCTTCTGTGGAGCCTTTAGGATTGTCTTCTCATGATATCCATAAGCAAATACTCATGTTTACTTTGAAGGGTTTTGGGTTGCAACGTAAACATTTACGTGGTTTTTTGAAAAAAAAAACTTCTTACCCTTGTTTTCAGTTCAGTAGTCGGATAATCTATGCAGCATCCGTTCATAAAATTGCAAGAGCGGTTGAATAGTTATTTGATTTGGCCTTTCCTGTGAGAGCTGCTAGTGTTACGGATGAGAAAATCCTTGCTGTCAACAAGTTTGATACCTGATTTTCGGAAAACTTATCACTCAATTCTCCCGGAGCGAAAAAAGCTTCGATTAACCGTTACTAGGTTGTAGACATGTGTATAAGTGATAGTAGAGCATCTCATCATTTCACTGATAATCTTGTCCGTTGATTCCTCAGATGGCGCTGTGTTGACAAGAAATGTCGAAAATGGTATGGTTGGGTGAAAAGCCATGAAGAAATACCGAGAGATTTGGGCAGAAAAGGCAGATGGAATCTCGCTGCTCGCACAAAGAAGCCGATAATTTCCTCATCTCGTAAAAATAAGGAAGAAGAAGATACAGGTCTTATTCGTCTTCCATCATTTGCCACTGTATTGCTCTAGCAGTAACCCTGTTCAGGACCAGCATCGCTGTCATCACAAGCTGAAGCAGCACTTGCAGCTGCAGAAATACAATCGATGCGAAGTGATAATACTAGTGATCCGATTACGGTGGTTGTGGAACAGAATGTTCAGGTATGGTTACGATATTCGCTTACAATTGGGAGGTTCTATCGATGTTCCCCTTAGGAAGTCAAGAAGAAGCTTGGACGTCCGCCTAAGGAGCATGGTTTGAAGATCCGACTAAAAGGAGTGAAGGAGAAGAAGGAGGTAGGTCGTTTTGCATGACTTTTCTGCAGTACTCTGGTTTCGCCAGGTGCATGGTCATTTATTAAATTTTAGCAGGACACACGTCAAAAGAGAAAGTACGTTCGACGACGTGACAAAATTACGGGTGCTCCCATAAGTAGTGTTTTGCACAATCGTTCTCTCGATCCGGGGGAGCCAAAGCCTGGTAAGAATCATTTCGAATGATTTTACTCACAACGGTTTTATTTTAACAGCTTTTCAACTTGGAAACGATTTTACCTGCAATGGACTTTCTTTCAGTTCCTTTTCGAAGGTTATCTTATATTATAGTTCCGATACCTCTAACTGAGGCTGAAAAGAATTACGAGCCGTGTGCTATAGAAAAACGAGTTCGATGGTGGTTAAGCGAAAAGAGGCGCATAGATGCTAGCCCAGAAAGGTTCGTTCCAATTTTCATAATCTTAGAGTTCAGGAACTGGAGTGGATAAACTCAGCAAGAATCCGCTGTGACCGTCGCTTCCTACTTTGGTTTCAATTGTGTTGTGTTTTGGCTTTTCTATTTCATACTCCTTTTTACTTTTCGACTTTATTTCTGTTTCCTTATCACGTTTTCACAGTTTTTTTTTTGCGATCGGATTAGGATTACTACAGGTTTAATATTGGCGGCTTGTTAACTCAGTAGGAAAATAGCTTATGAATCTCTCCGTGGTCTCGGACTTTGCAAAATTATCATAATTTTCAATCAAGAGACCACAGTTCTATGTTAAACTGAAATGCATTAATACTGCTTTAATGCACTGATTTGATGGTGGCCACAAAGACCTCCACGACTCATTTTTTTTTGAAGAACAACGAAAAGGCCAATATATTTCCTTTTTCCCTTGACGTTTTGACCCAGCTCAACCAGCCCATTGTTTAGGAAATTCGAAACGAAAGTTATCGACTCTTGTGCCGCGTTTCGAATGCTCTCGCACGCATTCAGGGCTACAGCAGTAACACGGTCAGTTCACTTTTTTGTTATTCATTTATTTTTTTTGACTTGCACTTTTTGTCAGTACGTACATTATTAGTATGTTGATTCTAGGTCTGTTTCTTTTTTTGTTTTCTTCTGTTATTAGTTGGTTGACTGTTGTTATGGGTGCTTTTAATTTCTTACAACTTCGTAAACAAAAGGAAGATGAATTGCTAAATCATAGTCAGGAGATTTTTATTTCATGAATTCGACTTGAATTTCTTACAATTCATAATTTTCTCCGGCGGGCAATTGTTGAAACTGAGGTATCCATCATTTATTTGTCTATCTTGCTGTAATGTCGGGATTCTTGTGATTATCATTTTGACAGTTTATGATACGCCGATAAGCTTGCCTAATCTTTTTTTATCAGATGATGGCAACTAACAACGAGCACATTTCAGGGCCGATGAAGCGCATTCAGTTGATGGGTCTCTCGATATTCTCATGGATTCGCTTATGGGTTCCTTAGGACCTCTTCTTACTCTAGCTTCTGCCGCCTTCGAAAGTCTGGTAAGTATACACTAGCTTTAGTTAGAAAATTGTTCTGAATATTTTCTTGCTGAGGAAAGAATTATCTGCAGAAGATTGCTGTTGAGTTGCTGAAGGGTTTGATAGGTGGGGGATGTTGTAAAGAAGTTAGAAAAGCGAACGTTGAGGAGGGAGCTAAATCAGTCTCCCCCTCAGTTTCATCATGAGAATTATCTCGGATGGTTCTTCAAACCGAGGGCATGGTAGGTGGAGCAGCAGATACAATGCGGAGCAAGCAATGAGGCCATTAGCCAACGGTAGTGGAAAGTAAACAAAACAGTTTTACACCCTCCCCCTTCGCGGGATTCCACGTTTTCCTTTCCGACCGAAACTTGGTGCGAAACTTTTCCTCTTTTTAAAGATGCAGTTTTCCTGGGAATTTTTTTTTACACTTAACTCCATGCAAGCCTTCTACTTTATTTTGTGCACTTTAAGATTCCCGATGAACTGGCTCAAAAGCTGTGGAATTCGTCAGCCGTTCATCTCCCAACTTTTCAATAGCAACTGTAATTTGATTACAACTTTAGTCTGCTTCTTCGCTTCGCTAGGATTCAAATTACTCTTAGAACATAACTGTGATATAGAGTTTGGAACAATGGATGCTTTTATTAGATTCTGGTTTATTTGCCTGCATTAAATGGAAATATTACATTTTACTCGTATTTGTTCTTTTGTTGCATCAATACTTTACAAAAGTTTCTCCTACCTCTTGGCTACTAACGATCTCACTTTTTTGTTCATTTTTCCCGTTTTGTTGTTTTTGTTTATTTTCAAGGATTTTGTTTATATCTTTGAACTCACACTAACATTTGTATAAAGTTTATTTTCAATTTCATTGTGATTCTAGTCAAATTCTAGTTGTCAATGAAAATTCTACATGCTTGAAACATCTGTTTCGTTATGTTGCTTCACATACCGTTACCACTCTTCTGCAATCAAAACTCTGCAGGATTCATGTGCTTTTAGTTGAGTTTTGGTTAAGGGGCGTAAACGTTTATTGTGAGCTAGCCCGGGTTTAATCTGGAAATTTGGTGTTTTAACCACCTTCCCCCCTTTCGAAATAAGTTAGAGTGGTTCCCAAGATAACTTCGACTTCTTAGAATGAGCCAGTGGCCACAAAGGGTAATATAGAGGACGCTGTCGGGACGAGAAACTGAATAGATAGGGCATAATATGGGGTGTGGTGCGTTAGGAACGAAATGGTCGCGTCGCGGTGAGAGGGGCGTCGCGCGCGAAGGAATGTAGCAGGATGCAGCAGAAGGTAAGAAATACAAGAACAAAAGTACTAATAGTAGAATTATGCATAAAATAATGATTGCATATCGGTTGAGCTGTATGAAGAATGCTAGAGCTGTAAAATCGACGAAAGAGTGGTCCGCGACAGCCGCGTGCGGCGAATCGATTACCCAATATCGTTCCTAACGCCCGTCTCCCCATAATATGAGCCCATTACCAAATTCGTCGACTTCCACCCCATCGACCGATGATGTCGGACGAGTTTCGAAACGATACAACTTGTGCTATTCGCAACAGGACCCACAGGTTCAACATGCAATCAGCTGGCTAGGTGATCGCCGAGTGATGACTGGTGTTTTACAGTTATTCTTATTTCTTTTTGCTGCTTCTGTCATTTTTTAGTTTTCTGTCCTACGAGTATGAAAAAGGTGAGTTACTTTTGCTGTTAATCTTGTCTTTGTTAAGTTATGCTAGGATTCTGAGTATGTTGACAGAACAGTTCTACTTACTGTAGTCAGCTATTCGCTTCAGGATCGACACATATGCGGTGACACACATTGCATAGCTCGTCCAAACACCCCTCCTACGTCGGGTCCGGGAACTTCTCCCCTAAAACGGCGTCGCACACGCCGCACCCGCCGCCTATCGTAGGATTGCGATGGAAGATTGGAGCGCGCAATTAGTGAGCTAAGGAGTCCTTTAATTATTTTAATTGGCTGGCCGCTCTTTTCAATTCCAATGCGGTCTTGATCGTCGTTTATTTAGGAGGAGTCATTTTAATTAATCAAGTCTAATAAACATGAAAACTAAAAAGAAACAGAAGAAAAAACGATAAAATCCAATGAAAAAGCAAGCCAGTCAAGGAAAAATATCGCGTCCTTTCGATTGGCGGGAGACGAGGTGAGTACGGTAATTGCAGTGACATTTGCCGCATGCCGCAAGGGAGAATGCCGCGATAGGGGAGAAGTTCCGTTACCCCTCCTACGTCATTTCTTGCCCTCATTCTCGCCCCGCTTTTAACGATTTTTTTGGGGCTTTTCATCTCTTTGGGAACGCCTGTTTGCGTGCTTTCTTCTTCTCCATTGCACTACTCTCCACCTTCTCTTTCATTGTTTGTCATAATCTGGATAACCCGAAATTATCGTAAACTGTGACTTTGAAAACCTCTAATCATCATTTTCACTTGGCCTGTAGTTAAGCACTGAGAGGATTAGCAATAGTAGGCTTGTGAACAAAATACGAGACCCATTACAAAAGTGCTGTCCTGCATAAAACATTGACAATTCCCAATTTTTCTACTGGCATAATAGAGCCACGGAGAGATTTTCACTGCTTAGGGACTGATGAAAATCAAAGGTCAAATATTAAGCTCGTAATACTGACGGCATGGGCTATCTAAGCATTCCGTCACTCCGGTATCTGTTAATTGATGCTTTGCTTCTTAAGAAGATCAACTGGCCCTTTCAAGTAATCGAGGGGGCTAAACACGTGTAGGGGAAGCCAAAAGCTGAGCGGCATCTCGAAACGAGACTGATCCTCGACGAATATTGAATTCTCTGTTGAATAATCGAATTCCCTTTCCCTCCTCTACCCTACACCCCCGATACGACTCCGTCCCTAACATTACATATTCCATATATTGGTGCCGACACTGGGTATGGGGTGAGCGCTCAAGGCCGTTCTGTGTTTTGTTTCAGATGATCGCATCACTTCACACATGGGAAGTGCATGAAGGTCTAACCGGTGCTCTTATATGTATGCGTAGGGTCCATGAAAGGAATGCTTTCCCCCAAGGTTTCAGAGTTGACATAGGTGGTCAAGAGTAGATCAGGATTCGATGAATCAGATTCTGCTTGCAACAATTGGTTTGGTTGCCGTTTATGGTGTGTGCAAGGGAATCATTGAAGTCATATACTATAACAAGCCTATATTGAACTAAGGACCATGTACGTGCTTCATTACATCTTGGTTATGGGCTCAGCTATTCCATCGACCTATGGGTCAAATCATTACAGGAAAGGGTATATGGATGTAAATGGGTGGTTTTCGCATTGAACGTCACTACTGGAGAATTTGGCAATCGATTTCGAGGGAGCTCCTATGCAGTACTGTACAACAGCAACGACCTTTATTACTAGAACTCTTCACTTTTACTTCCCGTACGGATAGAGTTTTCGTAGAAACTCATCAAAATGCGTTCGTGGTGTGTCAAGCCTGAAACAGCCAGGTAAAAAATGTCGGATTCCGCCAACTACCAATCACCCACAATTTAGAATTACCTACCTATGCGTTCGTTTCGAATCAGGAAACGTGAATGTTACGGTGACCGGATTTTTGATGTACACAGTGGAGACGTCGATTGAGAAATAAATCATTGAAGAGTAACGTCCCGCGTGGAATCTTACCGCATACTGTAAAGGTTCGAGTATCGTAGGTGAAAATGCAGAATCCCAGTAAGTTTTGATGACCTTTTTTCAATATTCCAAACAAAAGAGGGTTCAGAAAGCTATCATTTCAATTTCAGACGTTTGTAAGCCCTCCCTACCAGCTTATCGGAACTTATCGGTTGGGAGTTTTTAAAGGCACCGTTCACGATAAAAAAGTTATTGAGTTCTTACCTTATAAATACTCAGCGGCCCCTATGGGTTGTAGAAGGGTCCTTCTCACTTCCGCAATTTCGACGTCGAGGGCATAGTGGCTGGCCCGTTGTTGTCGTAATTCGCATCTCCGCCCCTCGACCGATGTCACCTTAGACGAGTGTCGAGACGACAGTGTCATGTAATCGCGTCAGAACCCACCCTGAATTGCAAATTGGCAAATTGCCAGAGACGCAATGTGTTGTCTGCTATTGCATTGCGTCTCTGGCAATTTGCCAATTTGCAATTCAGGGTGGGTCCTGACGCGATTACATGACACTGTCTCGTCTCGACACTCGTCTAACGTGACACCGATCGTCTCTAATCGACGCTCTTTCAATGTGAAACTCGTCCAGCCCCCTTTCCAGCTCTTTTTTTTTGGCCCTTTGTAATTCTTTTTGTTCATCGTTTTTTTGCGCTTTTTTTTCGTTGTTATCGCTTCATTCTAGAGTAGTTCTATCAATTCCCGTCAAAAAAGGGTACCCTAACTTTTTGTGAATGGTGCCTTTAAGTCCTACACATAACATCATACCTTATGTCTGGTAATACCAGGAAGAGGAACGGCGCATATATGTTCGACAGTAAACCTCGTCGTTGTTCGGTCTATCCAATACTGAAAAGGTGATATCCTTCTGAGGGCTCTTGCTATCGAATTACTTGGTTGACCACCCTTCGAATATACTCGATAATTTTTTGCTTCCCTGATTCTGACGTAAACTTCCCAGAGGGCATCCAAGTGAAAGGTTTGTCTTGCGAAGGGAAACGAGCAAATCGTCTGAAAAAGGGTGTTCAAGGACAATTCACAAATCGTTTATGTCTATTATATTCAAAAATATTTTTTTGAAGAGCGCAATCATAGCCTTTTCAGAAACGATACCTACTTTTGTTGGTCCGATCTTACTTTTACTATGTTAAAGGCACAGTTCATGATAATTTTGAGTAACCCTGATTATGACGAAAAATGGAAGATAAGATGGAAAATAGTGCTATGGAGGCGAAGGAACTGCGCGGATCTGTGTCTCCGAAGTGAACAAAGGCTTCTAAGAATCTTTAAAAGGGGCTGGACGAGAATGAGACCAGAATAGTGAAGAAGAGTGGGACGTTCGGACGAGCTACACACTGTGCGTCATTGCCTACTTGTGGGTCCTGGTGCGAATAACAGACAATGGTAAGCAAAAATTCACTCACTGATAAGCATAAATAAACAAAAAACCCCTAGAAACAGTAAAAATAGCTCACTTTTTCCAGCCTCTTGGGGTAGTTAATTAAAAAAGGGATCGCGGCAACAAAAAAATAACAGAGGAAAAAGAATGGGGAAAAAACATCGCTTCATTCGGCGATCAGCTGATTGTGTGTGGGTCCTAGAACGAATAGCTGCAATCGGTATTGTCTCGACACTCGTCTGACGTGACATCGATCGAGAGAGGGAAGGTCGCGCGAGCCGGGAACAGGAACGCTGCCCTAGCCGTCAAGCTTGTGGGAGCGAGAGTCCCTTCTACCATCCATGGAGGCCACTAAAAATTCTTAAGGGAAGAGCTTAGTAACCATTTTAATCGTGAACCATGCCTTTAATATAAAAGCTCCAATTTGTCGGCAGGCTGCCTTAATTTACAGCAATGACTCCACAGAATGCGCTCGCTTTATTACCCTCTGGATCGACGATGTCAGTAGTTGCTTAATTTAGAGACTATTGATGGAGTTATGGCAAGCGACGATCCGAAACAGACGCATTAGGGACCGCTAGGCTGTTCCTGTTACGAACGCACATCAAAAGACCTTCATACCGAATGTCTAAGGCAGCGATCAGGAAGTTGAGTACCTGTGATGTCAAGCAAAGGTGTACGAAAGGCACCGGCTTTTAGAAATTCACAAAAATGTTCATTGTACGGTCATCATGTTCCCTGTTCTAGGCGGATCCAAAACGCTCACAGATTGAGCCGTGAACTCGTCCAAATATCCCCTTCTTTCCTTCAAGAGCAGCGCTGAATTCGGATTTGCATGAGAATCCTATTTAATCATTTAAGCACAATCTAGGTATTTATACCACGGCCACAAGACAGACGTAGGGTAGCAGGTAAAGAGGAGCACCTTCCCGTCTATATACTGACTGTAGGCAAGGTGGTCCGAGCCTTTGAACCCCTGAGCCGGGTCGAGGAGGACAGCCCGATCCCAATCAAGCTCCCCACTTCAAAAGCACATAACGCAGCTGCTAGTCATACCCCTTTTCCAATCACTATGAATACAGTCACAGTAATACCCATCAGGGTATCCAACCACCTATCAGATTTTCAGACATTCATTTTTGCATTTCAGATTTTCAGAGTTTTTGGATCAGATCAAATAAGTTCTGAAGGCGTACCTGTAGTATGCTACCGAACCGTCCCGTGATGGATGCTGAGAGGCTCCGAGAGCTGCAGTAGATCGAGTTCGACGTAAAGAAGCGGGTGAGTCACTTGAGTCTGGAGAGTTCGACAGAATGCCAATGGAGTCGTTGACAGAGCTCCGTAGACTGAATGGAGTGCGACCTATTAATGGGAACACCAGCGCGTCATCGTCATCGACCAAAGTGTCCACCGAAGCCGAACGACTCATTCCTCGATCGAAGCGACGGTAGCTCACCCCACTAAAACGAACTCTCATATTGATCATTTTCATTTTACGAGAATGGAATACAGGAAAGATCGTCTTCGATCGTTTGGGGGAGGAGCGCACCGTAGTCATGCGAAAGACGGTGGACGGTCGATGAGTGCTGAATGGTTATATTTTGTGGATTATGTTTAGAATGGACCGAATGTCCTATGTGGAGCGCTCATCTTCCCCTGCCATCTATCAACTTAAGAAGGGTGTGGGATTTTGATCCCGAAAAGCCTGTTCCTGTTCGCCTAATCCGCCGCGTGTCGCAGCGCGCAGCGTAAGGGTAGGATCCGAGTGCTCATTGGTTGATTACGGTACTTGTAGCTACACCACTGTCGCGCGAGTGCCCTTGTTCGTGGGAACTCAGGTGCAAAATCCGCCTCTCAGGTTGAAAATAGTTGAAGAATTCCGAACGCAAGTATAGATGTTTCGTCATATTGGAAGGTTGTGAAGAAAACGGAATAACGCAGGTTCCCTAACGAAGAAGTGAATTCACTGTAGGACTAAATCAGTTAAAAGAGGACAAGCATTCCTTAGTTAATGAGGGGGACAAGTTTGGGATACAGATGAAAGTGGTCCCATGTTCATCATCTATACAAATACGGTAAAGGCATAGAAGGGGTGTTTGGACGAGATTTAACTTGCTCCGATTGCTCAAAGAGACATCAAGCCAAAATTGTCCAAAACTGCCTCTCACTGTCGCCATGGGTTATGACAAGTTGTTCGAACTTCCTACATGGGAGTCTCGTGAAATAGTGCAGTCAATACAAAGCCGTTGAAACTCGTCCACGATGGGTGTGGCATTCTCACGATACAATCTCTGGCCCCTTATTGTGCCCTATTCATACGTTTCGACCTTATAACGGCAGGTATGGTATAAGGGGGAGCCTCGAATTCATACTTCAAGGGAATCTCAGAATCTATTTTTATCGCGAACTGTGCCTTTAAGCACTTGACGGAGACTAAACTATAGCTGGAATAAGCTCGCAGGACACCGCCAGACCGAGTCGAGAAGAATGAACAAGGCTTAGGAACAAAGCTGAAGAAATGCGCAATTCAGAACTAAATTTGAAGTCGTTGGATGATCATAGAGGTGGGAGGGAAGGAATGTCGAAAGACCTCATATGAAAGCAAGGGATGAGCCTGCGCATTCAGAATCGTAGAGCGTAATGAATGCTTATGGACCTAGACAATGAGTTGCAGTGGCCGTTCTATGCACAAGTCAACACTTTGATCCTCCCAGACGAATCTGATACCAATTAACGTACCCAAAGGAATGGAAGGGTTGGTCTGGGCAGAACCGATCCTATACCCGATTCCCGGACTATGCATGTGTAACGTGTGAAAAGGCTTCGTTCCAATGGAGGCCTTGATGAGTGGTATGGGTGGATTAAATTGGAAAATTGATAGCTAAAGAAACGCCGACTTTGACAGATAAGGAGGATTCCGGAACAAGAGAGCGAGATGAAAATGGATGCGAAGAAAGATAATCTGTTTGTTTGTATTTGACAAACAAATCAAATTGAATTCACCTTGATCGAGCTTCGAGGGCTTTTTTTGGTTGTCCTGAATTATTTGGATGTAGGCGATTCCGTTCAGCATTTTTGACGTCCTGATGAGTAGAGGACAGCATGAGTTCAGGCAAATCGGAGAGGAAAGCCTTCACTCACCTGCTCATAACGTTGAATAACTCGGCCATATAGATGTGCCAAGATCGATTTGGCCAAATTTCGACTTTCCCACTGCTCAAAATCCATGGAGGAGAGGTGGAAGGAAGGGCGAAGGGAGTAATGCACAAGATTCGGACGATGTTGGGAAAAGGAAATGCCGTTGAAGTTCATAGTGGTTCCAATGGGAAGTTCGCATCACCGAGCACAACCGCCCCGTTCAAAACACCTCAAGTGTCCAGCAATCAGAGAAAATCAAATCGAGCATAACAACGGCAATCGTTGCTGTGGTAGAACACCTAATATGGGAAGTGTGAGCGTTTGATTGTAAGGTATTCTTGGTGACCTTCATTTGCCCATCTCCAACAGCGGTAATTGTAGCCTTGGGAGAGATTCAAACGACAGGACACCAACGAGAACTCAGTGAAGCTATGCCTTCCCAGTCTTATCGGCGGGCCCCCAATCATGACAAAGCCTTTTGATGGGCACGGGCTATTACATTGTAGATATAATTTCCGGGCAATTGAGTGTGTTGACTAGTAACTCCGAGTTTGGACAGGACGAAGAAAGCCTTCCGAGGAGGGCAAGCTTGATGGCCATGCCTACTTTTCGAGCATTTCGTTGGCAAAGGGGAGCAAAAGGTGAACTATTTTAAGTTCGCATCTGTAATGTGCTAATTCATCCCTCCTTTCCCCTCCTCATGCCTACGGAATACTGTTGAGTATGTTTTAGGTCGCTACCTCCAACATTCGAGTCTCTGAATTGATAAGAAGTGTCGATAATATCCATATCAAACTTATCGGCCTATCCTCGCCGCCACAATCCCTCCTATAAATATTCGCCCCTCTTTCCTACCACACCATTCACCACCTACTCACCCCCATGGGCCGTCCAAACGTCAATCTTCAACTAACCTCAATCATTAATGGAAAATATATTGTACGTTTTGTGAACCCCGTCGTCTCTTCCCATGCTCTTGCTCGAACGGCTAACTAAGGCCTGCCGTAAACTCGGAGAAGGAGGATGTGGAGTGATTTACGAAGTGGCTCTCATAGCGGCACCTCATCGACGTTATGCTTGTAAGGTTCGTTTTCAAATGATTTATGAACCTTTGCCCAGAATTACGATTATTTTAAAGGCCGAAGATCAAGATGGTAGTCGAGAAGAGGAGATTCTGCGAATGGAAGAGAGAGTTATGCGGAAGATCAACGAAACTGCAACTTTGCACTGTCCTCGCTTTATCGAAAGTGGCAAGGTGTGGACTTCTCTGAGAACGGACTACGAAACTGTCATGAAGTTTCTTGGCCTCTATATGGGAAATTGTCGAGTTTCAGTCGTGCATACTACTAGTTTACTTACCACCAGCCTACATCAAGGCATGTACGTGTACGCCAAAATCCTCTGCTTCTCCTTCACTAGCGTTCATCTCGCACAGTATGGTCTGTACATATGGCTGAATGATCCGCTGTATGATCCGCCTTTATGCCGAAACCGAAAAGAGTAAAGTACTACAAGTGTGTTTCGATCCCCACTTTGTCCATTTACGAAACAGCCGACGCTGAAATGTGCAGAGTTCTGTTCGGTTGAAGTTTGACCTGGTATTCGATCCACGAGCAGAGCGCATGGAAGTGGCTCCTTTGGGGTTGGTGTTTTGTGTTCAACAACTGAACCGTGTTCGAATCAGACAGTATAATGGGTCCAAACTTTTTGGCATCGATCAATCCTAGTCGGGGATCGCCAACGCAATCGACTTGCATTCGAAAATGTAGAGGTGCGTAAACGGCCGAGATACCTGACTCACGGTGGCCAGCGGATGTACAAAGCATTCCTCCTGTTCTCCTGGGCTAGTACGGTCCAGTAGCCGACTTCTAAGAATCAATGGGTTGATTGATAGATACCCGTACCATTGGTGTGGCCACTTCGAAGTATACATGCCTCAGTTTGATAATAAATGCTCAACAGAGATGCATCCGGGTGTTTCAGTACGACAACTACAACTTCATGGTCATGACACTTCTTGGACCTTCGATCAGTGACCTACGTAAAGTGATCCCTACTCAGGTACGTTTATTCAACCACGGAACAGAAACGAAGTAACGATAAGTGATGAAACTGGGGAGGTGCCCAGATTAACACACAGTTGGGCGTTTCTCGTCGGAAAGGGAGGCTAGCCGATTTTATTCCCGCGGAAGAGAAATTCTTTCACAACCCAGTCTGAAAAAAGCGATATTTGTGCTAGGCGAAGTGTTCTTCTGAGCTTTCTGTTCTCCCAACCAACGAAAAAGACATGTGCGAACGTCAGTTGTGCAGGTGAAGCGGTGGGGATGAATGGCTCCAGAGCAGTGGACTGAGCAACATCGAGTTCATTATGAGTTCCACTCTAATCCCACATCGAATTCTTCCAGAAATTCACCCTGTTCACAACGCTTGTGGTGGGAGTTCAAGCGGTCGACTCACTAAAGGAAGTTCATAACGCGGGGTTGGTTCCCTTTGAGCTCTCTGAACTTTAAAGGCGTGTTTCTAGAGTTCAGTAAACATTTGAGTTTTGACATCGTTCAGCTATGTCCATCGCGATGTGAAGCCGTCGAATTATGCGATTGGAGAGCCTGGAACGTCAAAAGAGAAAGTGGTTTACATTCTCGACTTCGGACTTGCTCGATCATTCAGAGTAGGTCCTTCGTACGAGAGCGCATGCTATCATGATGGTATGAAGTGTTTACGATTCAGAGGATACTGCCCGATGGCAAAGTGGTACTCCGGAATCCAAGGAAAACCGTGCAGTTTAGGTTGGTTTGCTGATGAGAGGCAACCTGTGATGTGGTAGTAGAATCAGCCGAAAGCATAATTCCAAGTTACAGAGGAACAACTCGGTATTGCTCGATAAATGCGCACAGCCGAGAGGAACAAGGACGGCAGGATGATTTATGGAGTGTTTTCTATATGCTCGTCGAAATGCTCATTGGAAATCTACCATGGTACGTTGGAATCGGTTTGGGCATTTCATCTGACACATTCTGAGATTCAGCACATAGAGTTCCCAAAGGCAGAGGCCCGCTGCATAGGTGCCCCTTATTGACAGGAGACGGAATGACTGGAAAACCAACTTCCACTCAGCAACAACTATTATTCAGTGTGTTTGTCTCGTGGGCTGCCCAACCCACCACGTTCCCTACGCTTCACTTCAAAACTTTCTTAAATGTCTTCCCAACCATTCCTGATCCTGACAGGAAGAAAGAAAAATGAGATCGGAACCTTCAAACCTTTCGTGGTAGCAATTTCACATTAAAGTGGACTGAAGGGTTACCAGTTTACTCATGGGAAGAGCAGTGTGGTCAATCTCTTCAAGGTAAGTATTTACTTCATAGCGTTACAGGAAAAACATGACCGACCATGGTCCAACGGAACGAGAAAAAGTCCAGAAAGAAGGTGAACTACTCCAACAATGTCCGAGGGAGTTCGAACTGTATATCTCCCACTTGAAGCAGCTTAACTATGCTAGCACCCCAGGTGGGTGATGACTGTTCCAGCAGTTCAACTTTTCTCAGTATAGCTCTTTTTCCTAGTTGGGCGATGACTATTTCGGCAGCTTAGCTGATTTGTAGATGGTATCGACGCAGTATTACAAACGTTCCATCTCAGTGCAAACACATCTAGCAAGCCAATCGACATCGGTGGCACCACGGCCACCACTGGCGACCAACTGCGTTATAATTCTTACCTACTTTGGAAAACGATTAGATTAATCACAATGAGGATAAGGATGAAGTATTTGGCTTAATCGGTTAGGTTTTGGGGAATGCGCCCAGCATTCGACTTTGGTTCGGATTCGTAGCGACGGTTTGAATGCGTGCTTGGCTCAGACAATGAGTTGCCGTAACCAGCCGATGTATAAATCAATGCTTTCTCCTCCAGATGAGTCAGGTACCGATTGAAGGAAACCCGAAGAAATGGAAGGCTTGGTTGCCCGGGGGGTTCGTATCGTATCGAACAGGGATTCGATCCTAGCTCGGACCAGTGTGTGATAATGTGCCACCCTGCTACTGCACCTATCCTCAGTCCTTTCAATTAAGGAAACAATAATCATTTATGAGGTCTTGAACAGAGCACTATTCGAGTATTCGACACCCACCAGCGGTATATCTGGTAATGGGTGTTCCTTGCAGATTATGAACTTCTGCGTAACGTGCTGTTTCAAGCATTCAAAAAGAACCATTTCACATTAACCATGAAACTCGACTGGGAAAAGACTGGGGAACATGGCAGCATTTATAGCTGGAACAATAGCGACTTGTATGTTTCCCACTTCTGGAGTGCCCACAAAAACATGAATCTTATGCTGACCATTTCCAGGCCAAGGGTTATCTCCAGAGATTCGACCAACGTGACACTAGAACAGATACTAATGATGCCTGGGGAACTTGATGAAATCAACGAAGACGTGAGTATTTGAATAATTCTAAATGTAAGCGGATAAGGATATAAGATAAAAGTCTTTGGCACCAAAAGTCTATTACTGGTGCGCGCCCTGCATTCGACTTCCATTCAAAGGGGGGGGGGGGGGGAGAGGGGGTTGAAGGCGTATTTGGCCTGTACAATGAATAGTGGTGGCCAGTCGATGTACAGTACCGTTCAAAAAGAAATCACCTTCAACTTTTTTTGGCATAACTCATCTCAAACTCAATGTTTTTGACTGATTTTTTGGTATGTTGTCAACAGTTATGATATTCAATGTATCCATCACAGAACTCACGAAACGCCTTTTTATTTCGTTCAAAAGGCCACTTTTCACATTTTTTCTGAACAGGACAAAATAACATCAGTGTCATTAATTCAATATAAATCACTTGACGTGAACGCTATCATCATGAGATTAAAACCTAATTAACTACTAGTCTTATACTTTGTAGTGAAGCCGTCGGCATCGATGATGGCTTGGTATCTGCGGGGCATTGGTTCGACCAACTTGCGATCAGGCACTCATCGATTCCCTTCCATTCCTCTTCAAATAGGCCAAATTTCTGAGCAGCATTTTTGACTGTTTTATCGGCTATCCTTTTCTTGAGTTCTTACCACGAGGGTCCACTAATGTTCAGGTCAGGGGACTGGCTAGGTGAGTCAAGGCATCGAATTTCCCGATGAGTCAACCACTCGCGCGCCCGTTCTAGATCTGTGTCTGGGGTCGTTATCTCACTGGAATTAAATTTTCTTCCGTGCACACGACGTTAGAAAGGTAGCGTGGATTTCTCCAAAATGTCTACGTACAGGCCGCGGTGGTGAGAATATGGTGCATGGACCCCATGCTTAGACTCGGAGACCATCCTTAAACCAGTACTGAGCCGGCACCATACCTGACAGTTGTCAAATGGTACTTGGGGTCGGAACTTGTGTTTTAAAAGGTCGTCTACGGACGAAACTCGAGTGAACCAAGCAAAACAATCTTTGACTGGTCGCTTTAGATGACTTCGCGTCATTGGTCGAAGATCCAGTGAAGGTGCTAACGCGCCCATCAAAGTCGAGCTCGTCTGTTTTTTCAGAGATCCAGATACCTTCTGACAAGACTTCCTCCATACATTCCAGCAACCCATAGGCGTCTGTTGATGGTACCTCTAGATGGTAGCGACGTCGCCGTCGTCGATATTTCGGCCATTATATCGGAAGATGCTCGTCTGGGATCTTGAGCCGATGCACAAATGATCTTTCTATCGTCCTCAGAAGCGGCAACCCGTAACCTTCCCGAGCTGGCTCGCTTGATTGGGCCTATGAGAGACTGAATACCTTTGATAGCCTTCGTAATCGTAGACATTGGTACAGCAAACAGCCGTGGATGTTGAACATGGGTCAGTTCCTACTTACTGCCCCTGGCAATGGCGGAGAGCTGCTCCAAGCTCAGAAAGCGACAGCCAGAGCTTTGTTTTTTCACTGGGAGCTATTAGCTGACAGAAAAGAAGGATCACCAATATTTCTAGACTCGAAAAACGTAATGGATCTTACCTAGACAACATGCTCCTTCCGCAAGTTTTATGAAAAAAAATTCACTCACTTGGCCGGAAGTGAGCTACCACCAATTCTGCATAGCAGGAGAGTCGGTAATGTTTGGTAAGTGTGCCGTCAAAAACCCGGGTAAAACGATTGAATTCAAGATGAGTTATGGCAGAAAAGGTTCAAGGTGATTTCTTTTTGAACGGTACTGTACATGTCAGTGTTTTTGTTTTCCCAGAAGAGACTGGTACCAATTTAACCAACCCCAGGAAGCTCGATTGTCCGGGGCGGGTATCGATTCGGAATTGAACCCCCGATCTGTGTGTGCGTGAAGTAGTGAGTACTCTTTGCCACTACACACATCCGCTCCTGAACAATACTGTAGATAGGCTGAATTTAGGAGTTTCGTTTCAGGACGCAATGAAATCCGTGGATTGTGAAGTATACGCGACGAATTCTTCACAGGACGACACTTTGGACGAAATCAACAGTCCAGACAAGGATAAACACAAGGAAGTTGAAGTACCATCAAAGGTTACTTTTCAACCTTCGAGGATGTTCGTATTACACCCTTCTGAAAGGAGGGAAGATAAAGTCTTTGGGCGTTGATCAATCCCATCTAAGGGATGCGCCCACGCATTCGACTTCTATTCAAAATAGTAATGACGATTGAATGGGTATGTGGGCCATACAATGGCTTGGGCGGTGGTCAGTTGATGTACAAGTCAGTGCTTTTATCCTCGCAAGCGGATCTGGTACAATCAACCGACTCGGAAAGATGGAAGGCGGGCCTGGGGGGATAGATCCGGGATTCGAACTAGTGACCATGCGCGTGGGATAACGCTTTACTTGCCACTACACCGTCTGTTGTGTAACAAAGTCATGTTGTATTACTACGCCTGACAACCAACCACGTCCTGACGTTACACATTACTTCCACTGAAAGCGCTCTACTCAAATGCTGCGTCGTATCCCTACCTAAACAAATCCGCTGAGATTGGGAGGCTTCAGAATCTTCGTGTTTATTGTATCCCTAATTTCCCTCCGAGATGCGTTTCCGAGGCACTTCCCGTATCTGCTAGTGACCGTCCGATTTCTCTCAACGCAGCTTTGGTCTAAGGACGTACCCTTTTTTAGTGTCTACGCCTGTCGTCTGACTCCCTGTTTCTTCCTCAAAGGGATGTGACCGCTGGCCTCTCATCAAGGGTGCTGACTTCAGCATTATCAAACCCATTTCATAGAATCGTCGTACGTCCCCAGTTGGCCGCGTGTTTGACGAGGGAGATTGGGCCGTTAGTTAGCTCACTCCATGGAATTGGCGATAGGCGGCATGTTCGAGGCATATAAGTAGGCCACAGGGGCTATAGGACAAAAGTCACGGGCAGTAGAGAGATGGTTACCCTACGGGGGAAACTTTCTGCATACCCAGTTCACTCTATCTCCATAGGCAAGATGGCACACAGAACTCAACGCTTCGGGTCGATATGCTACAGTGTCTAACTCCACCGCCTACTTCTTAGGCCATAGGTTTCGACAATATATTTACCATAATTAACATCACTAGGGTCTGGGTTCTGCTTGGTCGAAGTTAAAAAGATTCTGTATATTCAGCCGATCTCTGCAGCAATGGAGAGCCCCGTAAGCAATGTAGCCAATACTGCCAAAAAGGTATGTTGTTTTCTTTCTGTAATAAATGGGTTGAATAGTGGATAGGATGAATGAGCTGAGCAACGTGGACAGTCTTCCTAGTCTGAAGAAGATCCCAAGCTATCTGGCTGCTCCCATCATCGGAAGGAGCATGGTATGATCGTGATCAAGCGGCAGACGTAACGAGTACACGTAGTGAAGGCCGTCGTTGTTATGTCGGACCTAGATCTTTTCGCAATCATTCAAATATCAGATTCCTAAGAAGATAAGGACTGTTCTTTATCAAGAGAATTGGAAATTCTTACGTTACACTGACTCTGTTCTTCAAAACAGTCGATTTGGAATTTCTCACAGGCATCTTGGAATATTTCAGCCACCCGCACCGAAATATCAAAGTGGGAAAGAGTACAAGTACAAAGGAAAGTATGATCCATCAGCGAAAAAGAAATCTCCTGCTAATGAAAAACCCAAAACAAAATCAAAAGAATCGGCGAAGCAGAAACGTCGTTATGAAAAAGCTCAGGTTTGCGTAGGAATCACTACGGTTTTTTAAAGTAACAGTTTTTGCTTAAACACTGGAAGTAAGTGGAGGTCAGATCTTCGATGTATCTAAAGAAAAGAAAAGTTCTGAGGGGAGCTGATCTCGGGAGAGAATATATGAAAATCTAAAGAGAACTATGGTAATCAAAGTTGTTAGAGGATGTGCCATACACTTGACCGTATGAGGAGTTGAAATGGTATTTGAATGCGAGTTTGGTCTACACAACGACTCGAGAAAACTACCCTTTGAGATGTGAATGAGTACATATAGTATAAAGCAAAGGGTTAATGGCGATGTATATATGAGAATGCGTATATGGCCTATACAATGACTTCTGGTGATGGGCCTATGTGAATGCCAGCGATTTTATTCTTCCAGAAGAGCCTAGTATCAACTAACCGAACCCCGGAGGATGAAAGGCTTGGCGAATATCGGTCAGGGATTCGTCCGGACCTTAAATTTGTGATATTGCGCCACCTGCCTCTAAATTACCGTTTTTTGATTCCCCAGATAACTACGGTGTAGATTAGCCGATCCTAGGAATAATTAGCCTCTCTCACATAGATGGGTATTGTGCAGGTCCTACTGTGGAATATGGAGGGTATCAATTATACAAAACAACATTTTGCATCGTCTTATCCCGGTAGTATCTTGGTCTTACTAATTGCAGTACCCAAGTATTGCTATTATCGTTTACTTTTATCAAAAATTATCTCTAAAGCGTTACAGGAAGCCAGAATGAAAGCAAAGGGAGGGTACGCAAAGAAGGAGACGTCAAGCCATGATACCGTTCATAAAGCTCACGTCAAGGTAAGAAAAGAAGGAAAGTTCCGAAAGAGTGGTAATTTTGAGTTTGAATTTGTTGGGAATTATGTAGGAAAGGTAGAGCTCTTGAGGGCTGATACAACAGAAAAATTGTCAAGGTGTTGCCAATTGACGTCAATAAGGAAGTGCTGAGGGCCTAGAGAGTTTGGCTAGATAACGCTAGATACAGCAACTTGTACTGGTTATTCTTACCAGTCAGAAACCTACCGTATGATTCATTGTACTAGCATTTCGTGAAAATATCCTCGTCATTGTTCTATGGTTACTGAACTCCAACCAAAACTCTTTTAGCGATAGTCACCCTTTTTCTGAGATACGCTCCGCACTCGTCTTCCATTCCAAATCGCAGTGGCGTATTGCATGCGGCACTTTTACCTCCCAGACGAGTCTGGCTCCCTTAACCGAACCCAGAGGGATCAAAGGCACGGTTAGGTTACCGTGCATGCGAAATGCATGACTTGCCACCATGCCACCTTCAAGCTCTAGTAGCTTGTCTAAAAAACATACAACGTTATCCGAAAGTAGTATGGCAGTGCAAAAGTGGTTTTCGTTTTTCAGGTGTGAAGATAAGAAAGGCAACCAATCAATAAGCGATAAATGAAACATCCGAACTATATACCATTATGTAAATAAAGGATATGCCTGGTGCCTTTCTCTCCTTGTTTCCACAAAACCACATAATGCAGAAACCTCGAGGCGGACTTCCCTTGACTTTGGATCGTCTGTTGCCAACATATTTTTCGGAGATCATTAGAAAAGCTATGCAGTCTTTTAGTCGGTTATCTTCAGCAGGACATTACCTTCCACGCGAAAGACATCATCTTCAAATAAAAAAGCCAGTAAAAAATGTGTCGATAGACCAAATTATCTGAGCTCCACTCCCAAGTTTTCGGCCTTGTAATGACCAAAAAATTAATGATACACATAATGCTTAGAAAATGTCATAAATAAAGTTTATTTTATTACTTATTTACAGAAAACATGAACACTTTCAAGTGTTTTACGGGTACTTTCGTGGGCGGCCACGAGGGCGGCGATTTACGTTGGATTCCTGTAAATATGTAACCAGTGAGGTAAGCTGATCGCGAAAATATATCTAAAGAATCTAAAGATATAAATCAGAATCAGCAAATTTAGGACCTTTATGAACAAAGCTGTCCCACAGTAACAATTGAGCGTCATATAAACCTTCCAATCAAGCTATTAGTTTTAATGTAAAATTCGCAAAGATCAGCTTGATCGAGAGTCGCTTTTAGGGTCTAGTCTAGCTATGCCGAGATTAAGATAAGGTTGCACATGGTCGTCCGCTTTTAGGGTGTTAATAAATAGCAAGTTGGGCTAGCATAGTTCTAGACTCACATCTGCTTTGGAAGAGTGTTTTTGTATGAACCGCCTGGCTTCCTCTTCGGCAGAGGGATTACTTTGAACGCTGAGCGTTTGATACGCTGTCCTGGAAGCTATCGTTCAGTATTTTTCAAGGAAAAAAAGCTGAAATCTGCTCATCGTATATCACAATTTCACACGAAAAACCTACCGTCGAACTCCCCGCAACAAATCACGATCATATCGTGGCACCTTGTTTTTGTACAATACGTCTCGTAGTAAATCCCCTATAGGAGGGCCATCTGAAGTATCACCACTTTCCACCAGTGGATAGCAGTAGAAATATCATTCAAAAAATGAACAGAGAAAACTTACCTTCTTGTTCTCTGCTTGGACGAATGAATCTTGATGGTCCTCCACCTGATGTACACTCTCGTTCCTGTTCTCTCTGTGTACTCCCGGGATGATGTTGCTGTTGCATAGAAGGGTGGTTGTCCGCCTCCTTTTCAAAAGTCCCAACACTAGGAACCACTTTCCGCACCTGACCCATTAAAATAAAATAATTGTACAGGAAAAGTACGACTTCAATCCGAAATTAATGCGCTATATCCCAACTGATGTGCTCAATCGTAGAGTTATTAGACTTCAGGTTTTTATGATCTGCTATTAGGAGCAGTATGAGATTTTGTCAGAATGCGCGAATGGGCCCACAAATCATACGCGTGTAGAGGAAGGTGAGGTCCCTTGTAACTACAACTTAAAAAATTCTAAGGCGGAAATCATCGGAGGTGAAAATCTAACGATATGTTCCGATGATGCTCATTACACAACACCGCACAAAGAAGGAAAATCATTATCAGAGCCTATCTGCAAAGCTCAACATCTAACCTCAGGAGCAGAGTAAGCGTTGAAGCTTGGGGGGGGGGGGGAGGTAAAGTACCAACCCCGATAGCGGACACTATCATATGCTAGATGAAAGCATGAAACTCTCTTGATGAAGAGATAATTTTTTACCTTCCCAAGTATTGTACGCTTCACGACGACAATCTGTCCATTGTCACCTCTTCGCACCAAGACCTTCTGTCGCAGGGGAAGACTTTCTTCTGAACTGAATGGAGAAACGGTTTGGAACTCTTCTTTCGCATCTACAATCGTTTATGATAGGGTGTCAGATAAAAGCTCACTCGGACTTCACTTCAGGAATGGCACTGAACGACTTTTCACCCGCAACAGCTACCTATAAATTCAAAGAAAGAGAAGATATTACAAAATTAAAGTTAAAGTTAAATAAGATATTACAATATTACAAAAAGCTTGAATGCGCTTGGACCTTTCCTGCTTTGAAAAAGGAAACCGTTTATAATACCACTAAGTCTCACCTGTGATAAGGTTGTGGGAGACGAGCCACAGTGACGATCAGGAAGGTCAGTCGATAAAGGAGCTTCAACTACAAAAATACACATCAAGGTTTCGAAGACGACCCCCACAAATTGAGTCAGTCATGAATGAGTATACAAAAGTGGAAACTCATAGCCCAAGATACATAGCTATGGCTCTCAAGTCAAAAGAAGCTAAAGAAGTGGAGAATCACACAGCCCGCGGGGCATGGAGCCTCGAGTCAGGACGGATTCAGTCCACACGTACACAAGAGAAAAACTTTTTTCATTATGAAAGTTCTTGGGAGAAGAAAACAAGAAAAAAAACAGAATTCCCGTTGAACTAGGGAGATTGGAACCGTACCGCTTAAGAAAAAGTATTATGAAGGCTTATTGTTAGAAAAGTGATTAACTTGCTAAGATATTATTACCTTGTAAAGCAGAAATGTTTGCTTCCGAGACTTCATCTGCCGTAGATGACGATGGTGCACATTCCGGATCAGCCATGACGTCATCAAGAATATGCATCAACTTTCCAAGATAGTGATTTACGGTGTGAATACTGCGGGCGTATTGCATGCGTTCCTTTAGCATCTGAACGATAGCTACTTCTCGGTCAGAACAATATCTTCAGCAGACGCCACATAAAATAAACGGTGTTAACTGTTAGAACGAGTTTCCAAGGCACTACTTCGGACATGAGTTACAGACCAAAAAGTCGGGCGTGGTGCGTTAGGAACGAAATGGTCGCGTCGCGGTGAGAGGAGCGTCGCGCGCGAAGGAATGTAGCAGGATGAAGCAGTAGGTAAGAAATACAAGAACAAAAGTACTAATAGTAGAATTATGCATAAAATAATGATCGAATATCGATTGAGCTGTATGAAGAACGCTAGAGCTGTAATAACGGTGAATGAGTGGTCCGCGACAGCCGCGTGCGGCAAATCGATTACCCAAAATCGTTCCTAACGCCCGCCTCCCCAAAAAGTCGACTCACATCACAGGTCATTTCAAACTGTAGCACGGAATTGTAGGTTTCTCCGTCAGCGGAATTCTCTCGCCTCGTGATATAGGACGGCACATAGCATTCCTGAAATGTCATCATTTCCCCAAAATGAACTAAAAAAAAAATCGTTGCAGAATGGATTAATAAAAAATAATAAAAATACAGTGGATGCTTCAAGGCTATAATCTAGTACCTTCTCTCGGCTTTGATATTTCTCTGCAGTGCTGTCGTTAGCAATCTTTTGAACAACCTAAACAAATGGAATCGTTTGAAAGAATTGACACTCTCGCGAAATATTTCCTATACATTAGTGAAGTTACAAATAATCATCTGTCGCAAACAGGGTTTTTGTAAAAAGACTTCGAAAAGGCCAGATCGTAAGCTCTTCGCATTAGTAAAAGCAGCAGATCAAGTCATGTATGAGAGGAACAGAGTCAAATATAAGGTATAACAGAAGGACAGATTTCTCAAAAGTCACGAATTCAAAAAGTCTCGAAATTGGTCATTTTGATGAGGGTCACTTATCAAATAACTGGATAATCGCTACGATAAAGAAGATTGAACATCAAGGTCAGGAGGGTTTTTCCTTCGAGAGCAAATCAGGGAAAGACCTGAGAAAAGTGACCTTTTGACGTTGCTGTGAACGTGAGTTATCAAAGACGCCCTCGGCATTTTCCACCCATTCATCGCCATCGACTCGATCATATTCGCCACGATTATCATAATCTGAACAAAACCTTATACAAACAGCCATAAATGAGTGCTCAGCAAGCAAGAAACACAAAAATTGATGCAAAGAGAAATATACAAAAAAGGACATACATTTTCCCTGTGGAGAATGACAGCGCGGGATGTTGTCAATTTTTCTCATCTTCAAGGACGGATTCACACCTAAAACGAAACGGCCGACTTGATGTTAGCTGCAGTTTAATTTGAAAAAGTTTAAATTAAGTTCAAAAATGACCCACAAAATGAAGGTGGTTGATTCCTCCGTTTGATTCTTTGCAGGCCTTTGTCTTGAATTAGCTGTTGTGTCCGTTCACGCCTTGCTGCTAATTCGCGCATAAACACCTAATGACAAAAATCTTAACCAGTAACGTAACTTTTAAGCAACTGCTACCTCTGGGGTGAAGTAATCGACAGGTTTGCAAGTAGGAACCGCTTCTGTTGGATCGTCTGCAAAATACTTAACTTAAAAAAGGGAATGAAACTGACGACGTGGAATATCATCAGACAGCACAACTGTAAAGAAATCGATCAGGGGAAGGGGAAAAGGAAAAGGCCTGCAGATGTTAATGATGAAGGGATGGAATCAACGCCCGAACAAAGCAAGCAAGTACTAACCACTGTGGTAGTAGTGATCCAGGCAATAGTCGACCACCACTTCGTTAATCTCTCCTTGGATGATCAGCTAAAATTCTGTTTCAAAATTATCGGAAAAAGTACGCTGAGGACTAAAACAAGAAGAAAAAGTTTCGAAATCCTAGTAATATAAAGTTCATATAGATGTGATGGCATATAACTGATACCCCCCCTCCCCCTACAACGATTGGTAAGCGTCACAAATCGAAAAGCCCAAGGATGGCAGAGTAGGAGCTAGGAGTTGGGCGCATAAATTTATTCAACATAGAAAAACGTTGTTTGAAAACGAAAACATTCTCCGCGCAGAAAAGTTGGTTTCTGAAATTTGAAAACGAGGTTTTTCCTGTGTTGATCTGTATTACCGGTATGGAAATGAGACCTTCCACTAATTCTTTACAGAGGAAGAACGAAAATACTAGTACATTGAGAACAGTTTTTGTCTACCGTGAAATAAACATATAAAAAGGGTGCTAAGAAGTGGCACTAACGACGCGCGACTAATGAGACAGCATCACTCAACCTTGCAAGAGGTGATATTTTCCTTCGGGCGTTACCTCGTAGGTGAGTGAAATGGAGGTAGAAAGGATATTCCTACACAGAGTAGAGAATGAGTTTGTATCAAATGAACGAAATTGTGACGGAAACAGAAATACTTGTTCTCACCCGCCAATCAAGAACTCGAATGAATGCTGTGCAGTGCATGTCCGGAACGCTAGTGCGATTATGGTTTTTATAGTGTCGAATATCGTTCTGGCAGAGATAGTACATATGTTCGTCATGGAGACACAACTTCTTCAACCGGTATCTGCTATGATACTGTAGTTCACGAACCCATTGCTAAAAATCGTTTGCTTCTATTTAGAAATTGGCTCTGAAGTACCATAAACAGAAATTCAAGCTGGACAAGAGCCCACCTCAAACAAGCCAGGATCAGCAAAAGTGAACCTGCTTATAACAGCTGTTTTCCTATTGTGATCAAAAAACATATGTTCAAGTAACTGATCTTGTGAGGGAACTTCAGGAGTGCTTCCAAATATAGCGTGACAGCTCATACACATAGTCTGCAAATGAACTACAATAAAATGAATGAACCTATTTTATAACAATATCCATCGAATAACTTGACCAACCACCACTTCTCAGATCTTTATGCCTGAAACTGCTCAACGAAATAGAAGTGTAAACTGCTAAAAACGGCATATGTCAAAAAACCTTACAGGAGGGAAAGGTTTTGTCCGGCGAAACTTCACCGCACTATTTCCGGCAGCAATACCGAAGGAATCATAGTACATAGCCTGAGAATCTGTTTCGCGTGCTTCACCCGCAAATCTTTTGCGATATACCTGAACAATGCTGTCTAGGATGAAGGTAGAGACATGGAAGCACTACTGACTATGAGTAGTTATTACTGAGAAAAAACAACAGAAAAAAAAGATATTTCGACCATTACTTGAGAAGAATTTGCAAATTACATTCTTGAGTAACGAGTATTCAAAAACGGGGCACTACAAAATGTTTGACCGGCTGATGTTCGCTCAATGAGCAGCTAGGCCTAATGAGACACATAGGACCTATCTCTAAACATTATTCAGCTGGATGTGCCTGATTTCTACTTTGATCTGCCTAAAAGAAAAACTTTTTTCTCGTAGAGAGGTGAAGGATGCTCATAGTGGCGCCCGTGATGATATGATATGGCCTTAAGCCTGCTTTATGTGTTCTCCTGCGCGTGCTCCTTATAAGCGCAACGCAAAAGATAAATGCTGCCTAATTAGTTAAGCATTTCCATAGCAATCGCAAAAGCTCTAGAATATTGTCGCTTATGAACGCACAGTACAATAGTGAGACGGCTACTTTGTGCCATTTTGCCTTAACAGTGCCCCTCATTGCCTAGGGAGAAGAACCTTTAAAATGATGGATTAAAAAACAAGTCGATTTTAATAGTCTACTGATGGGAGAATTGTTTAGGAATCTCAAAAAGGAAATAAAACAAGATAGACCAGTGCGCACTCCTTTTATAAACAAGACAGGACATGGAAACGATTAGGAAGTCATCTAGTTGATCCAGTTTAAAACCCACCAGATTGGCTCGGTGATCTTCCAGATTAGATCGAAGCGTTTCGAACGAAGGAAAGAGGTGCACAATATCCGTGTGTTCATTCATTACTTTATCCACTGAAAACAAAAATGTAGCGGATTGAAAGCTCCCGAAAGACTTGGAAGGTTACTCACGATAAGCATGATAAAGGGCGTCAAGGGGTAAATCGGTGAATTCTGCCATCAATCTGAGATCGTAAACAGTTATTCGCAATCTGATCTAAAACATACATGTAAGGCAGCCTTACATCTATTTCTTGAGAAAAACCGACCTGTACATCATCAGGATGACAAGAACTACAGTGCGGTTCGCGCACACGTAATTCTGTTATATTAGGAGACGTTCGAATGGCACCTTTACATGATGGATTTGCACAGCGCCAAAGGTACCAATTTGCAGGCTTTACCTGCATGACGGTGGATTTTACAAGATTTATACAACACTAACCTTTACAAAACTTTGCAATAATGTCACTCACAAAACCATTTATATTATAGAGATGTCCTTCAAAAGCCAACTGTTTCCTGCATCTTTTGGAAAAACATAGAAACATTTTAGAGCCGTTCGTAAAGACAATGGTTCGGCTTAGTAGATCTGGCAAGTTCATACACAATTCGTCAGTTCCTTCCACAGAGTTATCAGCATAGTAAATTTGCCGCCCTAAAAGAAGAAATAATTGGTGACGAGGCTGCACTTAGCACTCCTCATAAAAGGATGCTGATTGAAATGATGAGTCCAGCCTGAGAAGGGCCAATCGAAACAAGCGAAGGTTTAGAATCCTCAGATTGAACGGCCATTAATTCAGGGTAGGCTTAGATAGCATTGAAAATGTTGTGGATCTGATCTAACGCAAAGAAGGAATGACAAGAAGTCAAGGCAACAAGTAGGGGAGTAGACGGAAAGTTTCCAGGAAGGACCCCGGTTCCTATAGCATCCTGCCGCATTTGCAAGCTCCGCTCACATGAAACGAATGGTATATATGGAGAAAAGCGATGAAAGGAATTAACATCTGAAATAGACTAGTAATTTCACCTGGTTCTCGCATCCCGGTAGAAATCACGACTTCATTCGGATGCAGAAGAACATTTTGCCCTATGTCATGGTCATCAACAACACCATCAACCTCGATGAATTCTTCTACTTCCTCTTCATGGACTGCCTGGAACAGAAGAAGAAATCGAAATTAATGAATAGAAAGCATCCGATGGAGCGAAAAGGCGACCCTTATTGAACTGCATGACCCTCTCTAGTACTTCGACCTCAGTGGCTTGAATGGGGCAATTCCTTAAAGGCACAGTTCACGATAATTTTGGGTAATCCAGATTATGATGAAAAATGGAAGACAAGGTCGAAAATAGTGCGATGAAGGGGGAGAAATTGCGTGAATCGGTGTTTCCAAAGTGAAAAAGGCTTGGAAAACCCGTTAAAAAGGGGGCTGGACGAGAATGAGACCAGAAAAATGAAGAAGAGTGGGGCGTTTGGACGAGCTATACAGTGTGTCTCACTGCGTGCGGGTGGGTCCTGGTGCGCATAAAAGACATTGGTAAGCAAAAATTCATCTACTTATAAGCATAAGTAAACAAAAAACCCAGAAAAAACCCGAAAATAACAGCAAAAGTAGCTCATCTTTTTCAGCCTCTAGGCGTAGGAAATTAAATAAGCGGTCGCGGCAGCAAAAAGAATAACAGAGGAGAAAAGAATGGGAGAAAAACATCGCCCCATCACTAGGCGACCAGATGATTGTGTGTGGGTCCTCGAACGAATAGCTGCAATTTGTATTGTTTCGACACTCGTCTGACGTGATGACGTGACACTGATCGAGAGGCGGGAAGGCCGATGACGTTTCCGCCCATTGAACTATCGTGAACTGTGCCTTTATTACGTCCGCGATCTTTTGAAAAGTGATACATCTCTTTCACAATATTCTGAGGCTCCGAGTTTTTAGAAAATATCAGCATCATTCTTGCAACAGAAGTTATAAAGCTATAGAAACCCCAGACTAAAGTAATCCAAAAGACACTGTCTTACAAGGAAATGATTGTAAGCTTTGGGATGTCATGTTATGATCGTTCTGCGACCGACAAATGTGATGTGCTCAACGTGGCAATGAACTCCTGTCGTCCCCGAGCAACTAGTTCTAAGAGAAGGCAGAATGGCTGGAATATACGACCGCACCCTGGTATAAACCCGCTTCAAAGCAATGTACGACCAATACCTCGGGAGCAATGGTCTCTTCATGCTCCACTTGATGAATCCAATCTCGCTCCATATCTTCGGTGACATTCTCATTGTCTGCTACACCGTGAGATGATCGATCTTCACTCATTACATCTATCTGCAATAGATTAAGACTTTTATACGGGTAGTTATATGGGACATGGGCCAGGGGTAGGCGGCACCTGGTCCAGCAGAGTAAGAAGAAGAATTTGGCACTTTCAAAGATTTATGGACCCCCACCCTAAAAGTTTCCCTACTCTCTGTGGCCCATGGATAGCTTGTTGTTGTACAGCCACCCGGAGTTGCTATCTGATAGCAAAGGAACAAGCCACACTTAATTTCTCCTAAAATTGAAGTGAATAATTGCGTTAACTTAACCCCACCACTTGAGACATTACTTCCCCTCGTAGCGCACAAATTTCAAAATTGATAATTCCCAAGAAAAACTTTTGCATAGCTGCGCTTCTTCAAATATGGATATGTGAGTGACGTCTTATTAGACACGTCATCTGTATTCACAGAAAGAACGCAGGCCACGTCTAAAAGTAAGCCTGCTTTGGTCGCCGGAATTTTCAGCATTTATAAGTGCTATATTCGAACATTTTAGGGATTCAAGAATCTGAGATGCTCTTTGCACGAACTGGTTCAACATTGATAGATGCGATTCAGCTCTTGAAACATAATTTTCTCTGAAAACTTGTCGGAACATTTCGGGATCCTGATGAACCCATGCTCTTGAGATAAAGACGGGCCCAGATTCTCTTAAGTAACTAGCCTTGGAATATTGCTTGTCAGCCAGAGGATAGCCGGCAAGGGTCTATTTCGGTACGGTTCTGAATTCGTACCGTAATCGATCCCTGTATTCATGCCCTACAACTAATACATGTTAGTTTACGACTGCCATTAACGTGCTAGAATTATGTTAAAGTTAGGAATGGGTAATAATTTGTGCGTTTGTCACCTGTACTGCTTCTAGAAAACCAGTTTCTGAGGAGTTTTATCGAACACTACAATCGAATTTGAAATCGCTGGGAAAATGGGGATTTATTCCACAGATTGAAGGCGTTTTTAGAAGGATGGCAGCTTTTTAAACTTTTCATTCACCTTTTCAACTCCCAATGACCGTGGCAGTCAACCTGATGTATGAGCTTGGAAATAATAGCCAGGATTCGTTTTTGAGGTCGATAAAGTTGTCGCTCACCCACGCCTTTCTTTAATGTCCGCACAATTCACCAACAATGCTTATTTGCTCATCTAATTACTGTTCCTTGAAAACGTTTTTAAAATTGCAGTCATCTTTGTTTACCCACATTGTTATTGTTTTCTTCGCTGCACCAGTAAATATAATGTTGCTTAAGAAAATCCTCCTTATCTTGGTAGAATGATGTTCTACACTTGAATGAAATTTCTGATGACACCTAAAATAAAATTCTCGCAATAGAGGTGAAGTGCAAAATTTCCGATCACGGCAGGACTCGAACCTGCAATCTTCTGCTCCGTAGTCAGACGCGTTACACATTGCGCCATGCGGCCATGTGCCATGGCGAGCTTCCTGGATGAAGGGACGTGATTCGATCCTAGACCATGCTTGTGTTGTACATTTTTACATTTTGTACATTTTACATGTTGATTTTTCGTTGGATGTAGTGTAGTGTGTTGTCACTACATTACCTCCATTAAAAAATCTTGATGAGGAGCACTTTAAACATTTTGCAAGCCCTTTCCGAGACAGCCTAAATTCTCGTCATTACTTTAGAAATGCTGGAAATTAATTTTTCCGAGACATTTCCATCCTTTTTTATACCATTGGATTGTTCATAAAAACTAATGTCAATTTGAAATCTCTAGTGCGTAACTTTGCAACAGAATAACAAGTTTTCGCGGAAATTGTTTTATGGCTTCGGAAAGCTACCTTGCGGCTCTATGAAGTGGGTAAGGCGGATGTTAGAATCTGTTATGCAACACTGCTAGAGTTTCGAATCACCAGTGGGATTTCGACACTAAATAGACATCGAAAGGTGCCGTTCGATCCAATTCTTGCCTTAGCATCAGCCAAGCTATCGGCTGGTCCTCACCTTCCATTGCAGCCAGCCACAGTTCTATCAAATGTGTCAATACGTCAGTGGAAACCGTTGCAGTTGATCTGCCTAATCGAATTTTTTCCAAGGTTCACTTTCTACCAGTCGGGCCGCCCGGCTAACGCCGGGCTTCCCTCCTTCTTATGGGTTCGCCCGGTTATGCCGGGCGCTTCTCCTTCCTGTGAAAAATTTGCTATGCGTAAATAACACTTTGGGTTCTCCTCTTTCATTGAAAGCTCTACACCCTCAGTATTAGCTCCGAGTCATGAGCGATTTTTTCTGTAAGCCATCTTCGCTGTGTCCAAATAGAACATCGCATAACATCACAAATGCAATTACTCAGAGAAAAAAGTATTCAGATACTTCATCGCGGCTGAGTCTACTATATTAGCTACCATCAATGTTCCCAGCCGACTCCTTGCGTCCTCGAGTTTCAACGGTCTGGGTCCGAATCAATAGTATTTATTCACGCCCAGCCTTTTAGGGCGGAGTTTCGCCTTGCAACCTTCCATCGATGTTCCTATCCTGCCTCCTGTATTCTTTCAAGTTTGGTAGCTCTAGGTCCATTTTGACATTTCTCTGCAAGCCCCGCCCCTGAAGGAGTTATGAATTTCTAGCCAAACTGTGGGCGGAGTCCGGTCTTGCCACTCACCATGAGTTCTCTTATCCTGCCTCCTGTGCTCATGCCAAATTTGAACTTCCAAGGTCCACAGGAACAGGAGCTATGAATTTCTGCCCAAACCCCGCCCATTGTGGGCGGAGCTCAATCCTGCTACCCATTATAAGCGTGCCCATCCTATCTTGGGTAATCTTACCAAAGTTGGACGCTCCAGGTCCACGGGAACTGCAGCTACGATTTTTCGCACAAACCCCGCCCCCCGTGCGTGGAGTCCGGCTCCGCCACCCAACATAAGTGTTCCCATGCTGCAGCCTGTACCTCTACCAAATTTGAACGCTATATGTCCAAGTTTAAGTTTCACACAAACCCCGCCCCTTGTGGGCGGAGTCCGGTCCTGCCACCAACCATGAGTGTTCCCATCCTGCCGCCTGTGCTCATGCCAAATTTGAACTTCCAAGGTCCACAGGAACAGGAGCTATGAATTTCTGCCCAAACCCCGCCCATTGTGGGCGGAGCTCAATCCTGCTACCCATTATAAGCGTGCCCATCCTATCTTGGGTAACCTTACCAAAGTTGGACGCTCCAGGTCCACGGGAACTGCAGCTACGATTTTTCGCACAAACCCCGCCCCCCGTGCGTGGAGTCCGGCTCCGCCACCCAACATAAGTGTTCCCATGCTGCAGCCTGTACCTCTACCAAATTTGAACGCTATATGTCCAAGTTTAAGTTTCACACAAACCCCGCCCCTTGTGGGCGGAGTCCGGTCCTGCCACCAACCATGAGTGTTCCCATCCTGCCGCCTGTGCTCATGCCAAATTTGAACTTCCAAGGTCCACAGGAACAGGAGCTATGAATTTCTGCCCAAACCCCGCCCATTGTGGGCGGAGCTCAATCCTGCTACCCATTATAAGCGTGCCCATCCTATCTTGGGTAACCTTACCAAAGTTGGACGCTCCAGGTCCACGGGA
>LS997562.1:21920118-21950202 GCA_000469685.2 Haemonchus contortus | reverse complement strand
AAACGGCTGCTTTTCTTGCAATCAGAAAATCTATGCCTGCATTAGTTATTGCACTAACGGAAGTAAATCTGACGAGATCACAGCAGTCAACTTTTGGCGCAGCGCCAACCAAAACGTGCTCGGGGAGGTCGAGCTTAAAAGCCGGTTCTCCAACAACGAAGACTTCAAAAACTTTAGGTTAACGGTACAGCAGCGGTTCCGGATGACCCCTGAAAAGGCTGTGGTCCACGAGGTTTACGCTTGATTGGATAATGTACCCGCGTAGATGATGATTGAAAACGACATTTGCATAGTGTGACTGAACTGAAAATCACCACTGAATTCCGGCGGCAATCATCGAATCGCTTTTTTGAAACAATGGCCGAATCGAGAAGAAGAAATACTATGGGTGTGGTAGGGAACAAATTCGAGCAAGGAAAAACCTTTGAGTACTGTAGCAGCAGCTGAACTGGTTCAAGGTCTAAACCTGACACTAAAACCGTGGTGAAAACATAATGGGCCAACTCAGGTTAGGGAGTAAAAGCCTTGATTCCTCCTGTGGAATAATTCTGAGATGTAGAAATTGAGATCAGTCCATTGATCCAAACAACCACTTTTTCACTTTGATGTTTGATGTTACTGTTTACTCAAACATCAAGGTGCTCTTGACCTTGAAAACTTCAAATTCCGAGAGATTCGGTGACCAAAGAAGCAAATCAAAAAAAACAAGACCGTAGATGAGTCTTCGTTTAATCCGATCTCGAAACGAAGAGCTCCGTGAGGCATATTCTGGTCTATGACATGGATGAGGGTCTAGTTGAAGGGAAAAACTGCCAGATTTGGATCACAGTTGATTATTCTACACGACATCTTGAACATTTACAATGTGGAAGCAAAAACAGACGCGTGACCACAGGCATTACTCAGCAAACACTACGAAAACAGAAATTTCATATCAATTTCCCTTCCAAAGCACTTCGTGATCAAGCGAACAATAGCTGCTGACGTTGCAAGTAGTAATCAAGGGGCAATACCCACACACACACACACACTCCCTGTGTCCCCTTATCAATGTGGGATGGTATTGTGGACAAATGTAGCAAATGCCGCTTGTGCGCAATGGGACAGCCCAACAATGAACCCGTTGTGATGGATCTTTCATGTATCACGTGAATTAAACATGGATGAACACCTGTGAATAAAGTACCAGTACAATTGTAATCCAGATATGACGGATTAATGTTGAATAGCAGACCTTAGCATACCGAAAGATTGGGTAATTCGCGATTTCCGGGCTCGAAGCTTCTGGAAGAATCTCATTTTGAGCACAAAGAACCCCAAAGCACGATGACAGTTCAAAGTTTGAACAGACTATGTCCCGAACCCGGATGTTTTCACTTGTGAGCGCTGTTGTTTTGACTGGTAATCAACTCGACCACCTCGGTTTATTTGTGGCACAGGATTGTGCAATAACACTCAATGAAAATTAGCAACCTGGTCGGGAACAGAATGAACTTGTCCAGGTCACTGATCTGTTAGAAAATCGGGTTGAAAAATAGTCCGCTCACACTTACAAAAACCTGCTCTCACCAGAAATTGGAACTAGTTTCTAGGAATGTTGAAAATTCAGTGACCCTTTCACTTGAATTCAAGCCAAGCAGTCCACACAAACGCTCCCGGAAGGAGAATGTAATGATAGACGGAAAAGTTCAGGAAATAGGAAAATAGGGAGAAAGGGAGAATCCTTTTGATGTTTACATAGTTACAGGCGCTTTGTTCAAGTGGCCAGGACAACTGATCAGGAAACAGATGACAGATGGACATTTATCAAATGGCAGAATCTTGCCTGATGATAAATCTAGTCAATCGAACAGCTTATCCCTAGATGTAAATCCAATGATTCGTTCAGGTGGAGCACATGAATCCTTCCAGGACGTTAATTCAGGATCAAGGGAGGTTCTGTCTGATATTACTCATCCTTTGCTCACTGGGCACAAGTGCCTTGTAGCCTGTGGTAATAAAAATGATAAAAAATGAATGTACTATCCAGCTGGTGAGAATCGATTCCGTTGGTAGGTACTGGGAGAGCCTTGAACTAGTTGACCTCCGGCACATATTTTGGACTACACATCTCAGAGGAGGGATCAGCAGACATTAAATTTTCTCAGGTCAGTGAGGGCCATGTTTTCAAATTCGATGTTCAGGGCCATGATGAATTTCATCAAACCGTCAGATGCCTTGTCGGTGATGAGAATAATGGCAATGGTTCAAAAACAGAATAATTGAGAAAGCTTGGGAAGCCGTTTTCAAATTAATCAAAGCTAATAACAAAATGACCACTGACGAGATGGTCAAACAGATATAACTAACATAAAAATTAAAATAAGATTCTTGTAGCTGGATAAAAAGTAGAGATACAGTAGAGTAACATAATAAAAGCTTGTTCGTGGAAAACAAGAAGCTGTGGGGCTCTCGTGGAAGGTGATCAGCAACTATTAGCTGATAAGGGGATGGACAAAGCCATATTTCACCCCAGGATACAGCAAAGTGACAACTAGATGATAAATTGGCGAGCGGGCAGCGATGAATTCCCACGTACACGAAATCGGGTCCGCCAACTTTGATCACGTGTACACAAAGATTGTACAAGGAAGTAAGATCGTAGTCAATCAGGCATACCCAGCACTTGGGTCGAAAGGTACAGAGGTGGGTAGTGCCACCAGCGTCGCAATCAGCTGGCCCGTCGACACGAGGTCACTGCGGTATGGGGGGTTACCATCAGTGTCTATGCCCTCCACTGTGATCGACGTTCTTTCTATCACCGTTCGTGTCACACTACTCCATAGCCGTGGTCTCTCAGGGTCATGGGAACGCCACATGCATCATACTCGAATGGGGGGTAACCCCATCTCGTCTCAGTCCACGTACAGAAATTTCTTGATCGCTGGAGTGGTTTGCGTGAACGATAAACAGTCACCTGTTGTCGGTCAAGAGTTCAATTCCAAAAGAATGGCGCCACGTTCGCAGGCTAGGATAGCCAGTGAAAATGCATGGGGTTAACGGTCTTGGCTCTGATCCAGTCTTTTTATGGTAGACCAACTGGCCATTTAAAACGAGGAACCGCTGCTCCATCGCCCAGTTCTACCTACACATTTAGGTAAGCGGAAAGCGGTAAGGTAACTTGTTATTATGCTTGTGATGTTGCTATTCACACCTCACTTTCAACAAGTCAAATCTTCTGTTCCTACATAACCCTTCTGATCCTCTAAAACACCTTCCTTTCGCTCTCGAATCAATATTGTCTTCAGGGACGCTTTACAATGATCTATAATGGGACCTGGGAGAAAAAAGTCTATAAGTCTTGTGGCCTTGATCAGTCCCCTTCGAGGGATGCCCCACGCATTCGACTTCCTTTCAGAATCGTAGTGGCGTTTTGAATGCGTAAATGACCTATACAATGACTTGTGGTGCCCAGCCGACGTAAAATTCAGTAGTTTTATCCTACCAGACGAACTGGTACCAATAAACCGACCGCGAAAGGATGTAAGGCTTGGTTGGCCTGGGCGGAGATACAACCGGAACCAAAACCGTGAGCGTGCGGGTGTGAAGCGCGCTACTTGCCACTACATCAGTTCCGTTCGAATTCGGGGTGTACCATAAATAATTAGGAGCTTCGTTTATTTTTGTAACTTACCTTACTGTAACTCCTAGTTGCTAGACTACAATTTGTCCAAATTTTCAGTGCGGAACATAAAAAAATGAAAGAGCAATTTTCTTCCAAAGGAGGGTCGGCTGTCTCCTTCGCTTAGCAGGAAATTGAAACTAGCCTACAACAAAGCGATTTAGAGCAGTGATGATAAATGCTGAGCAAGAGGAAGCGCAGGAAATTTCCATATATCTTCCACCCCGAAACCCCATACTATCACCACTACAGCCCTAGTCAACTCCTGTATTGGAACCGTAACATCAGGTAAATCGGTAAAGTCAGTCATCTTTCGAAAAGGAGGTAAGTCGAAACAATTGAAACAATACGCCAGCACGATTCTGAATGGAAGTCTAATGAGAAGGCGCATTCCTCAGACGGGACTGATTAACGCCTTCAGATTTTATCCTCTATCCTTCACTGTTCCGAGTGACAACGACGATTCAGGTGTGAGAAATTGTGAGCGAATGTAGTCGACATGCCGCGATCTTCTGCTGGTTTGTAATAAAACACAAGCACCCTCCCGTCCTCTGAACAAAGTTTTGTAGTTTTAGTCGTAAATTACCAAAGTTCTAACTCCCATATGTTTGTTATCAACTTGGGAATAAGCCTTCGTACACTCGTATTTTCCAACATCCCCATTATTTTAGACCAGGAACATTTCAATGTTCTGCCGTCATCCCTACCATAGGCCTGTGACATTCTAACCCATAACTTTTATTCCACTGATTCCTCCTTTCAAGGTTAGAAATACAGCTTTCGATCGCCCATCGTTATATTTTGGAAAGTATTCAGTTACCAAATCCGGCACATCGCCCTGCTCTTGGCTCTTGCGACGTTCTTGACTTTTGCCATCAGGGGTAGACCTGACCCTAACTTCGCCACAGAGGGTGTAATTATCCGGGAAATTCATTAATGAAGTTATTATTTTTTCTTGACATCACGCAGAAAATTCTGACATGTAAACAGCAGGATGAGGTTGAAGAGATTGCGATGCCATCATGTCCCCAAGCAATACCTTCGGCCCGTGATAGCACCGTAATCCATTAATATTCAATTATTTCAAATATCTAACAGAATAAGCGTATAAGTTTTACGGATTGAAAATTCTTAAATCGCAGAAGGTTCTGAGCTGATCTACGTATTCTTGGCTGCTTGAAACTACTACATATAATTCCTGAATGAAAATGACAAGACCATCAGCAGATGTGCGGACAAGCCCTCCCCCCCCCCCCTTTCAAATGCACCAGCCTCCTTAAACTCAATAGAGGGCCTGGAAAAATTACCAGAGTGCCGATTCGAGTATGAGGTGAATCTTTTGCCTATCCACTTGCTCTGTAGTTCTAACCTAAAGCAGCAGATTGCCATGACAAAAAAATCTTAAGAAAATGTTTTTTCCAGTTTTTTTTTTTCAAAGTTATATGCAGACAGTTCTTTATGATAATAAAGTGCATTGATCTGAAAATTCCACTTGAAGGCAAACAAGGGACCTATGAGAAAAGCCTTTTGACGTTCAACAATGTTGTCCAAGGAATGCGCTCATACGCTCGACTTCCGCTCGAATTCGAGGTCACGTTTGAATCCGTATTCCTCCTACACAATGGCCTCCAAATAATCAGGCCTTCCTATCGCTCCGGAGGTCGTTCAATAGCACCAACCCTGTATGGAACGGAGATTCTGGTTTGTTCGATCCTTCCATGTAGCTGTGCTGTCTCTCCTTTGTTCCACTCAGATGAAATTCCATTGAACTTCTTGTCTTTCCTCTTCTATGCACGGCTCCGTTACACACCTGCCTTTGTATTCAATCAAAATTCCGTTTTCTTCAGCCTTGATTTTTTTCAAAGTGACATTTATTCTTTGTTGCTGCTGCTGCGATGCCTGTTCTCCTATCCGGTTCTCAGGATTGAGTCATTCCCTAGAAGGTAAAACATTGGCGTGAACATTATCGTAAGCCTGCTGATGAGCTAGCTGAACACGGTTTTCGATGTCTCAACGGCTCTGACCAAGAGTAAGATGCGAACAGACAGACATCAAATGGAGTTAAAAACTGACCTGAGAAGAAAAAAGAATCCCAATCGCCAAATAAACTAAAAAAAATGGGCAGCGCACAGCTGTAAACAGGAAGGTTTTCAAATTGGGGATATTTCTTGGGAAAGGATCAACTTCTTTGAAGATTCCTTCCAGTTCACGCACTATCTGGAGGTTTTTGCAGGTTGGCACAGCTGGTTCTGTTTTTCTTTTGGTGGACGCCATGCGCCTTTGCATGTGAATTATAGGAGGTGATAGCAAGTTAGGCCAGTAAAGCGAACAACAACGTCTGTTTTGCAGCACGTGTGACCTGACGGGGGAAGCCCTCACTGACACTCATCTATCACATACTTCGTTTACCATCGTTCATTTAAGAAAACACAACCAACAAACAGACAACATCGTCGTTAACGCAAAACATCGGTAGACCGTAGTTTGGCAGTGTTGAATTACAGGAAAAATGGTTTAGATTGAATAGAAAGGGCAAAGGGAGTTGATGTAGTGAAAAGTGACGCGTTTCACACACCTATGGCGTCTAGGCCATCCAAGACTTCCATCTCTCTGGAGTTGAATAATTGGTACATATCAGAGTCGTCTAGAAGGGTAAAAGCACTGACTAGTATTATACAATGCTGGACCACCGCAAAGTCATTGTATAGGACACGTACGCTTTCCATAGCTTCTACGATTTTGAATGGAAGTCGTATGTGGGGCGCATCCCTTAGTTACGATTGATTAACGCCCAAAAAATATTGCCCTCATTTGTTTTTTAGATAGAATACTGAGGTGACTACAGTATGGACTGGAAGTTTGGTGGCAGAAATCCTGAATGAAATACACCCTTGACGGCGGAAATTCCAATTTTTCTGAATCATTTCAGTTGAGCCCTTTGAATAATTTTTATCTACGGTCTGTGCAATAGTATCCCATAGTGTTGAAATTCACTTCCATGACAAAGCACAACTGCTGAATTATGTTTCAAACATAATCCATATGGCTGACTTCTTCCTGAGAAGGAGAAGAAAGCCAAGATGATTAATAAAGAATAGGACGAGGAGAGACCTTTGCCAGATGACTTTGCTGAGAGGATGCAATGAAAGCGAAAAGTTCATGGAGGATGAGCCAATTTTCTCTCTATGAAAAACAGCTGTCGAATGCCTACGTCGGGTTTTTGGGCTACCTCTTTGGCCCTATGCGGATCATATTCGATGAATGCCATAGCCACTATACTGTGGAACCAAGCCCGCGTATATAACGATTTCTTCAAACCTATTCTGCATTCAAGTATTAATTTCAAGCCTTGGTGCTGATCGACCATCATTATTTCTCACTGAAAATCACTTCAAAACTGATAACCTTACTGGAATGGGTTACAAATAGCTACAAGGCTTCTTGTATTGAAGACTATTGTTGAAGAGGAGTTTTTTCGTCGAGATGAAGCAACAGAATCGATAAAGTTATACATTAAGTTATACATATGGAAATTCGAAAAGACTGTGTAAGCACATCACAATGACCGAGTATTCACGACTGCCCGAAGGCACAGCTCATGAAGGTTTTGAGGTAACCTTTTCAGATGGAAGGAAGATATCATTGGAGCAGACAAGTGCATCGTTGGTAAAAAAAAACACGAAAATCCGCTGACTTCGAGAAAAATAGGCTCCCTAGAAGTACTTGAAATAGAGGTTGTCGAGATTACCATGGCGGAAATGGCGTGAAAGTGACACATGGAGAGATTTCAGTTGATGCAACTGCGTAAAAAAGCTGCCTATAACCAGCCGAAAACGTCCAAAATTGCCTTTCTCTGTTGCCATGGGTCATGACGTGTTGTTTGAACTACCTAAGGGTGTCCCTGTGAATGGTGCAGCCCCTATAATGCCGTTGGAACTCGTCCACCTTGGCCATACAGCTGAAACAATATGTTTTGAGCACTTATACTGCCCTATCTTGGTCTTCCGACCCGAGTTCCAACGGCATTATAGGGGCTGCACCATTCACAGGGACACCCTTAGGTAGTTCAAACAACATGTCATGACCCATGACGACAGAGAAAGGCAATTTTGGACGTTTTCGGCTGGTTATAGGCAGCTTTTTACGCAGTTGCATCAACTGAAATCTCTCCATGTGTCACTTTCACGCCATTTCCGCCATGGTAATCTCGACAACCTCTATTTCAAGTACTTCTAGGGAGCCTATTTTTCTCGAAGTCAGCGGATTTTCGTGTTTTTTTTACCAACGATGCACTTGTCTGCTCCAATGATATCTTCCTTCCATCTGAAAAGGTTACCTCAAAACCTTCATGAGCTGTGCCTTCGGGCAGTCGTGAATACTCGGTCATTGTGATGTGCTTACACAGTCTTTTCGAATTTCCATATGTATAACTTAATGTATAACTTTATCGATTCTGTTGCTTCATCTCGACGAAAAAACTCCTCTTCAACAATAGTCTTCAATACAAGAAGCCTTGTAGCTATTTGTAACCCATTCCAGTAAGGTTATCAGTTTTGAAGTGATTTTCAGTGAGAAATAATGATGGTCGATCAGCACCAAGGCTTGAAATTAATACTTGAATGCAGAATAGGTTTGAAGAAATCGTTATATACGCGGGCTTGGTTCCACAGTATAGTGGCTATGGCATTCATCGAATATGATCCGCATAGGGCCAAAGAGGTAGCCCAAAAACCCGACGTAGGCATTCGACAGCTGTTTTTCATAGAGAGAAAATTGGCTCATCCTCCATGAACTTTTCGCTTTCATTGCATCCTCTCAGCAAAGTCATCTGGCAAAGGTCTCTCCTCGTCCTATTCTTTATTAATCATCTTGGCTTTCTTCTCCTTCTCAGGAAGAAGTCAGCCATATGGATTATGTTTGAAACATAATTCAGCAGTTGTGCTTTGTCATGGAAGTGAATTTCAACACTATGGGATACTATTGCACAGACCGTAGATAAAAATTATTCAAAGGGCTCAACTGAAATGATTCAGAAAAATTGGAATTTCCGCCGTCAAGGGTGTATTTCATTCAGGATTTCTGCCACCAAACTTCCAGTCCATACTGTAGTCACCTCAGTATTCTATCTAAAAAACAAATGAGGGCAATATTTTTTGGGCGTTAATCAATCGTAACTAAGGGATGCGCCCCACATACGACTTCCATTCAAAATCGTAGAAGCTATGGAAAGCGTACGTGTCCTATACAATGACTTTGCGGTGGTCCAGCATTGTATAATACTAGTCAGTGCTTTTACCCTTCTAGACGACTCTGGTATGTACCAATTATTCAACTCCAGAGAGATGGAAGTCTTGGATGGCCTAGACGCCATAGGTGTGTGAAACGCGTCACTTTTCACTACATCAACTCCCTTTGCCCTTTCTATTCAATCTAAACCATTTTTCCTGTAATTCAACACTGCCAAACTACGGTCTACCGATGTTTTGCGTTAACGACGATGTTGTCTGTTTGTTGGTTGTGTTTTCTTAAATGAACGATGGTAAACGAAGTATGTGATAGATGAGTGTCAGTGAGGGCTTCCCCCGTCAGGTCACATGTGCTGCAAAACAGACGTTGTTGTTCGCTTTACTGGCCTAACTTGCTATCACCTCCTATAATTCACATGCAAAGGCGCATGGCGTCCACCAAAAGAAAAACAGAACCAGCTGTGCCAACCTGCAAAAACCTCCAGATAGTGCGTGAACTGGAAGGAATCTTCAAAGAAGTTGATCCTTTCCCAAGAAATATCCCCAATTTGAAAACCTTCCTGTTTACAGCTGTGCGCTGCCCATTTTTTTTAGTTTATTTGGCGATTGGGATTCTTTTTTCTTCTCAGGTCAGTTTTTAACTCCATTTGATGTCTGTCTGTTCGCATCTTACTCTTGGTCAGAGCCGTTGAGACATCGAAAACCGTGTTCAGCTAGCTCATCAGCAGGCTTACGATAATGTTCACGCCAATGTTTTACCTTCTAGGGAATGACTCAATCCTGAGAACCGGATAGGAGAACAGGCATCGCAGCAGCAGCAACAAAGAATAAATGTCACTTTGAAAAAAATCAAGGCTGAAGAAAACGGAATTTTGATTGAATACAAAGGCAGGTGTGTAACGGAGCCGTGCATAGAAGAGGAAAGACAAGAAGTTCAATGGAATTTCATCTGAGTGGAACAAAGGAGAGACAGCACAGCTACATGGAAGGATCGAACAAACCAGAATCTCCGTTCCATACAGGGTTGGTGCTATTGAACGACCTCCGGAGCGATAGGAAGGCCTGATTATTTGGAGGCCATTGTGTAGGAGGAATACGGATTCAAACGTGACCTCGAATTCGAGCGGAAGTCGAGCGTATGAGCGCATTCCTTGGACAACATTGTTGAACGTCAAAAGGCTTTTCTCATAGGTCCCTTGTTTGCCTTCAAGTGGAATTTTCAGATCAATGCACTTTATTATCATAAAGAACTGTCTGCATATAACTTTGAAAAAAAAACTGGAAAAAACATTTTCTTAAGATTTTTTTGTCATGGCAATCTGCTGCTTTAGGTTAGAACTACAGAGCAAGTGGATAGGCAAAAGATTCACCTCATACTCGAATCGGCACTCTGGTAATTTTTCCAGGCCCTCTATTGAGTTTAAGGAGGCTGGTGCATTTGAAAGGGGGGGGGGGGGGGGGAGGGCTTGTCCGCACATCTGCTGATGGTCTTGTCATTTTCATTCAGGAATTATATGTAGTAGTTTCAAGCAGCCAAGAATACGTAGATCAGCTCAGAACCTTCTGCGATTTAAGAATTTTCAATCCGTAAAACTTATACGCTTATTCTGTTAGATATTTGAAATAATTGAATATTAATGGATTACGGTGCTATCACGGGCCGAAGGTATTGCTTGGGGACATGATGGCATCGCAATCTCTTCAACCTCATCCTGCTGTTTACATGTCAGAATTTTCTGCGTGATGTCAAGAAAAAATAATAACTTCATTAATGAATTTCCCGGATAATTACACCCTCTGTGGCGAAGTTAGGGTCAGGTCTACCCCTGATGGCAAAAGTCAAGAACGTCGCAAGAGCCAAGAGCAGGGCGATGTGCCGGATTTGGTAACTGAATACTTTCCAAAATATAACGATGGGCGATCGAAAGCTGTATTTCTAACCTTGAAAGGAGGAATCAGTGGAATAAAAGTTATGGGTTAGAATGTCACAGGCCTATGGTAGGGATGACGGCAGAACATTGAAATGTTCCTGGTCTAAAATAATGGGGATGTTGGAAAATACGAGTGTACGAAGGCTTATTCCCAAGTTGATAACAAACATATGGGAGTTAGAACTTTGGTAATTTACGACTAAAACTACAAAACTTTGTTCAGAGGACGGGAGGGTGCTTGTGTTTTATTACAAACCAGCAGAAGATCGCGGCATGTCGACTACATTCGCTCACAATTTCTCACACCTGAATCGTCGTTGTCACTCGGAACAGTGAAGGATAGAGGATAAAATCTGAAGGCGTTAATCAGTCCCGTCTGAGGAATGCGCCTTCTCATTAGACTTCCATTCAGAATCGTGCTGGCGTATTGTTTCAATTGTTTCGACTTACCTCCTTTTCGAAAGATGACTGACTTTACCGATTTACCTGATGTTACGGTTCCAATACAGGAGTTGACTAGGGCTGTAGTGGTGATAGTATGGGGTTTCGGGGTGGAAGATATATGGAAATTTCCTGCGCTTCCTCTTGCTCAGCATTTATCATCACTGCTCTAAATCGCTTTGTTGTAGGCTAGTTTCAATTTCCTGCTAAGCGAAGGAGACAGCCGACCCTCCTTTGGAAGAAAATTGCTCTTTCATTTTTTTATGTTCCGCACTGAAAATTTGGACAAATTGTAGTCTAGCAACTAGGAGTTACAGTAAGGTAAGTTACAAAAATAAACGAAGCTCCTAATTATTTATGGTACACCCCGAATTCGAACGGAACTGATGTAGTGGCAAGTAGCGCGCTTCACACCCGCACGCTCACGGTTTTGGTTCCGGTTGTATCTCCGCCCAGGCCAACCAAGCCTTACATCCTTTCGCGGTCGGTTTATTGGTACCAGTTCGTCTGGTAGGATAAAACTACTGAATTTTACGTCGGCTGGGCACCACAAGTCATTGTATAGGTCATTTACGCATTCAAAACGCCACTACGATTCTGAAAGGAAGTCGAATGCGTGGGGCATCCCTCGAAGGGGACTGATCAAGGCCACAAGACTTATAGACTTTTTTCTCCCAGGTCCCATTATAGATCATTGTAAAGCGTCCCTGAAGACAATATTGATTCGAGAGCGAAAGGAAGGTGTTTTAGAGGATCAGAAGGGTTATGTAGGAACAGAAGATTTGACTTGTTGAAAGTGAGGTGTGAATAGCAACATCACAAGCATAATAACAAGTTACCTTACCGCTTTCCGCTTACCTAAATGTGTAGGTAGAACTGGGCGATGGAGCAGCGGTTCCTCGTTTTAAATGGCCAGTTGGTCTACCATAAAAAGACTGGATCAGAGCCAAGACCGTTAACCCCATGCATTTTCACTGGCTATCCTAGCCTGCGAACGTGGCGCCATTCTTTTGGAACTGAACTCTTGACCGACAACAGGTGACTGTTTATCGTTCACGCAAACCACTCCAGCGATCAAGAAATTTCTGTACGTGGACTGAGACGAGATGGGGTTACCCCCCATTCGAGTATGATGCATGTGGCGTTCCCATGACCCTGAGAGACCACGGCTATGGAGTAGTGTGACACGAACGGTGATAGAAAGAACGTCGATCGCAGTGGAGGGCATAGACACTGATGGTAACCCCCCATACCGCAGTGACCTCGTGTCGACGGGCCAGCTGATTGCGACGCTGGTGGCACTACCCACCTCTGTACCTTTCGACCCAAGTGCTGGGTATGCCTGATTGACTACGATCTTACTTCCTTGTACAATCTTTGTGTACACGTGATCAAAGTTGGCGGACCCGATTTCGTGTACGTGGGAATTCATCGCTGCCCGCTCGCCAATTTATCATCTAGTTGTCACTTTGCTGTATCCTGGGGTGAAATATGGCTTTGTCCATCCCCTTATCAGCTAATAGTTGCTGATCACCTTCCACGAGAGCCCCACAGCTTCTTGTTTTCCACGAACAAGCTTTTATTATGTTACTCTACTGTATCTCTACTTTTTATCCAGCTACAAGAATCTTATTTTAATTTTTATGTTAGTTATATCTGTTTGACCATCTCGTCAGTGGTCATTTTGTTATTAGCTTTGATTAATTTGAAAACGGCTTCCCAAGCTTTCTCAATTATTCTGTTTTTGAACCATTGCCATTATTCTCATCACCGACAAGGCATCTGACGGTTTGATGAAATTCATCATGGCCCTGAACATCGAATTTGAAAACATGGCCCTCACTGACCTGAGAAAATTTAATGTCTGCTGATCCCTCCTCTGAGATGTGTAGTCCAAAATATGTGCCGGAGGTCAACTAGTTCAAGGCTCTCCCAGTACCTACCAACGGAATCGATTCTCACCAGCTGGATAGTACATTCATTTTTTATCATTTTTATTACCACAGGCTACAAGGCACTTGTGCCCAGTGAGCAAAGGATGAGTAATATCAGAGAGAACCTCCCTTGATCCTGAATTAACGTCCTGGAAGGATTCATGTGCTCCACCTGAACGAATCATTGGATTTACATCTAGGGATAAGCTGTTCGATTGACTAGATTTATCATCAGGCAAGATTCTGCCATTTGATAAATGTCCATCTGTCATCTGTTTCCTGATCAGTTGTCCTGGCCACTTGAACAAAGCGCCTGTAACTATGGGAACATCAAAAGGATTCTCCCTTTCTCCCTATTTTCCTATTTCCTGAACTTTTCCGTCTATCATTACATTCTCCTTCCGGGAGCGTTTGTGTGGACTGCTTATGTTGTCGATAACGAAATCCTCCCATTTACTCGCAAGGGAAGCGAAGTTGTCCCAGTTGATGGAGGTCTTGGAGGCTTCGTTTCCGAAACTTCATAGCTCTCTCCCCACGCACTGAGAAGCAGAATCTAGCGCGGAGGAGACGATGGTCCGATCCCGTGTAGAACTTCGGAACAACAGCGACGTCGGTCAGGCAAAATCTCCGATTGAAGATGATGTGGTCTATTTCATTATGGAACTGTCCACCAGGTGACTCCCATGTCCATCTTAAATGAGAGGGCTTCTGGAACTGCGAGTTACCATGGATGGTGTGGGTCGTCATGATAAACTCGGACAGCCTTTCACCCTGCTCATTCCATTCCACTCCGTGAGTCCCGATGTGAAGCTCTTCAGCCGTTCTTCTGGGGCCAATCTTGGCGTTAAAATCACCGACGATGACCTTGAAGAAAGTGTGGTCTTCTCTGTAGAGCCTCTCCAGATCCATATAAAACGCTTCCAACTCCTCTTCTTCGTAGCTCGATGTTGGTGCGTAAGCAACGAAGATGGTTAGAGCTGGGATTGAGCCACATCTTCTTAATCGCAAACGTCCGATTCGGGTTGTTAAGCTTTCGTACGAATCGATGTTCATGGCCAAGTGCGTATTGACGAGGACACCTACACCGCCGACGCCTCTACTGTCGCATGTTCCAAGGAACAGTTCTTCTCCAGTCTCAAATACAGCGTGCAGCGGGCGATGCCTCCTCGTCTCGGTCAGTCCGATGACGTCGTACTTGATTTTCCTAGCTTGCATCATCAGGTCTTCTATACACGCTTCCGATGCAAGCGTCCGTGCGTTGAAAGTACAGATCGCCATCCTAGTCCTTCTCCTTTTGGGCAGCCTGTTTTGGCCCTGAGATTTTTAGCAGCCTCTCCCGAGCGGTCCTACCCAACGCTGCCGTATTGGGGGCTCCCTCAGGTTCAGGGGAATGAGGCCCATTTTTATTACTGTTTTTGGCGGTGAAAGAAAAAACCCATCGTGTAGCTTGCCAGGCTCTGACGTGGGGGGTTGGACGAGGGGCTTTGTTTTTGGAGGCGGCCCCGAATCGCCTCCCGGATACTTCCCAGCGTGACTTGTTCGTCACTCGAATGCAAGCTTTTGGCCGAGTCGATGGGCAGGATACCAACTGCACCCACAGACTCTCCACACACGTATGCATGGATCACCTGCGAGAAACAGAGGGTATATCGACCCAGCACAGCAGAATCAAGGAGTCCATCCCCTGAATCCACCTGCGTCTCTGGGAAAGTACCGGTGACTTTTGGTCGGCAATTAGTTCCCCTATCCGCCACCTGGGGACGCCCTACGTAGCCTCGTCACTAACCGGCTGGGGATCCTTCAGTGAGAGAGAACCCTCAGTGAAGGAGATCCGATCAGAGCCTGGCAAGCTACACGATGGGTTTTTTCTTTCACCGCCAAAAACAGTAATAAAAATGGGCCTCATTCCCCTGAACCTGAGGGAGCCCCCAATACGGCAGCGTTGGGTAGGACCGCTCGGGAGAGGCTGCTAAAATCTCAGGGCCAAAACAGGCTGCCCAAAAGGAGAAGGACTAGGATGGCGATCTGTACTTTCAACGCACGGACGCTTGCATCGGAAGCGTGTATAGAAGACCTGATGATGCAAGCTAGGAAGATCAAGTACGACGTCATCGGACTGACCGAGACGAGGAGGCATCGCCCGCTGCACGCTGTATTTGAGACTGGAGAAGAACTGTTCCTTGGAACATGCGACAGTAGAGGCGTCGGCGGTGTAGGTGTCCTCGTCAATACGCACTTGGCCATGAACATCGATTCGTACGAAAGCTTAACAACCCGAATCGGACGTTTGCGATTAAGAAGATGTGGCTCAATCCCAGCTCTAACCATCTTCGTTGCTTACGCACCAACATCGAGCTACGAAGAAGAGGAGTTGGAAGCGTTTTATATGGATCTGGAGAGGCTCTACAGAGAAGACCACACTTTCTTCAAGGTCATCGTCGGTGATTTTAACGCCAAGATTGGCCCCAGAAGAACGGCTGAAGAGCTTCACATCGGGACTCACGGAGTGGAATGGAATGAGCAGGGTGAAAGGCTGTCCGAGTTTATCATGACGACCCACACCATCCATGGTAACTCGCAGTTCCAGAAGCCCTCTCATTTAAGATGGACATGGGAGTCACCTGGTGGACAGTTCCATAATGAAATAGACCACATCATCTTCAATCGGAGATTTTGCCTGACCGACGTCGCTGTTGTTCCGAAGTTCTACACGGGATCGGACCATCGTCTCCTCCGCGCTAGATTCTGCTTCTCAGTGCGTGGGGAGAGAGCTATGAAGTTTCGGAAACGAAGCCCCAAGACCTCCATCAACTGGGACAACTTCGCTTCCCTTGCGAGTAAATGGGAGGATTCCGTTATCGACAACATCGACGAAGAATACAACCGGCTCGTCGAGCATCTTCACGATAGTGCTACGAAAGCAGAGAGTCTACAAGTAGCCAAGAGACGACTCTCTTCGGAGACTCTCGAGCTGATACGCCAGCGTGGAATCGCGCGAGCTGCAGGCAATTATCAACGAACGTCCGAACTTGCGAAGCTATGCAGAGAAGCGATAAAGGAAGATCTGAAAGAGAGAAGAGCAGCAGTCATGGACGAAGCCGCCGAGGCCGGAAAGAGCATTCGCAAAGCCCGACGGAGCTTCGCCAATTACAAGACCAAGATGACCTCCCTTCGTCGTCCGGACGGAACCGTTACTGCATCCCGGAGGGCAATGGAGAAGGTCATCTACGACTTCTACTCGGATCTCTTCGACAGCCACGTCTACCTGCCTACTCACCATCTTAGGCAAGACGAATATATCGCTCCTTCGGTTCTCCCTTCCGAAATACGACATGCCATCACGTCGATGAAGAACTGTACAGCGCCCGGTCCCGATAGGATCAAACCAGAACATCTGAAGAGTATACCACCAGTCATCATCAAAACTCTGGCTAGGCTCTTCACACGGTACCTGTCGGAATGCAAAGTGCCCACGTCGTGGAAAACTAGCAAGACTGTGTTGTTGTACAAAAAGGGAGATCCAGACGATATTGGCAATTATCGCCCAATCTGCCTGCTGTCCGTAATCTACAAGCTTTTCACTCGTGTCATCCTAAACAGGATTGGCAGAATATTAGATGAAGGACAGCCATGCGAGCAAGCAGGGTTTCGGAGAGGGTTCAGTACAATCGATCATATCCACACCCTAACAAGGCTCATTGAAGTATCGCGAGAGTACAAAATGCCGCTATGTCTTACGTTTATCGACTTGAAGAAAGCCTTTGACACCGTTGAGACAGAAGCGGTAATTGAAGCCCTGGGCAACCAGGGTGTTCCTACGCAATATATAAGGATGCTTCGTGAGCTCTACGACAGCTTCACGACCAGGATTTCACCATTCTATAAGGAAGTCATTGTCAACGTGAAGAGAGGTGTCCGGCAAGGCGATACTATTTCGCCCAAACTTTTCAGCGCCGCCCTCGAGAATATCATGCGTCATTTGGAATGGGAAGACTTGGGAGTGAAGGTCGACGGCCGCTTCCTACATCACCTCCGCTTCGCAGACGACATCGTGCTTATAACACCGAACATCGAGCAGGCGGAACGAATGCTGGCCGAATTCGATAGTGCTTGTGGAAAGATCGGCTTGAGGCTGAACCTAACGAAGACGATGTTCATGAAAAACGGACTGGTACCTGATGCTCCTTTCACGTTAAACGGAACGAATATCGCCGAATGCTCTAGCTATGTGTATCTAGGTCGGGAAGTCAACATGATGAACGACCTAGCTCCAGAGCTGTGCAGAAGGAAACGCGCCGCGTGGGGAGCATTTAAGAATATCGAGGGAGTAGTGAAGAAGACAAAGAACACCCGGCTCCGCGCTCACCTTTTCGACACTGCTGTCCTTCCTGCTTTGACGTACGCCTCGGAGACCTGGACTCTACGAAAGCAGGATGAGCATGCTGTCAGCGTTGCTCAACGCGCTTTGGAAAGGGACGATGCTCGGAATTTCCCTATACACGCAAGTGCAGAAGGGAATCCGGAGTTCCGAGCTCCGTCACCGAACGAAGATCAGGGATGCCGTTGATTACGCCAAGAAATCGAAGATCAGGTGGGCCGGACATGTTATGCGATATAGTGATGACCGTTGGACCAGGGCGGTTACTGACTGGATTCCTCGGGACATCAAACGAACTCCAGGAAGGCCGCCAACGAGATGGTCAGACTTCTTCACGAAAGCTCTGAACGAAAGGAATGTTGAACCTCGTGTCCCTGGAGCGAGAACGATTCACTGGACCACTCTTTCTCGTGACAGGGACGAATGGAGACGTTACTGGCGCCCGCTCGAGGAAGTCGATGATCAACGGGACGACAGGTGATACAGGTGATACGAACTTGGGACCTTGAAGGATGGCAAAAAGGAAGCCGTCTAGTCGAAAAACGCTCTAGATAAGGCGTAGTAAGGCCTCAATATAGGCTTCGCCCCAGATAGGTGAACGAGATGGTACATACATAGATAGAAGAACGACTTCTCCGGCAGTGGTGTGGCTACAAAGGTAGGACCATTTGCATGGGACAAACAAGCTTACTGTAGCTAGCTGTACGAAAGTGGCACACACTTGGACAACGCGTCCGAATGCCTCCTAAGTGCAAATTTCGTCGTCTCGTCCAACCTCTAACTTAACTATTTTTTGAAGCCTTATGTTTGTCTGAATACGCCGATGCCTCTTGTGCCTTCAATGCCTTAAAGACACAATTTATGATAAAGCTGGGGAGAGAATTACAAAAATTATAAGACTCAGAGAGCTATAAGGCTTCAGAGAGGTATTTAATTAGTCAAATTAAGGGGTTGAACGAGAATGTGATAAAAAACCTGCACGAAAGGGTTATTTGAACGTGCTGTCCAAATGTGTGCAGCATTGCGTACAACTAGGTGTGTAGTGAGTAGCCTGCGCGAAAAGTGTGCGTCCCAGTACGATTGGCGCAATCTGTAAAGCTTTTGGGTGTGGACGTCGGTTGAGCCGATATTGGAGGCCTCATGCTCCCATATTTAGGACGTTTATCGACCTAACAGCGTCCCTCTCGTTATACTTGTTATCCTTGAAGGCCACACATTCGACAGCGTCTTCGTGTCGCCTCCGAACGTCGAACTTCATCCTAGGAGAAAGTTGCAGAGACCATTTCTGTCTAAACTGTACCTTTGGATCTCTTCAATTGATTCTCGATTTCCATGTGAATGAAGGCAAATATTGGGAGAAACAAGTTGAAATTTATTATGCACAAGGAAAGCTCAGAGCAGAATTTCCCACTGACCTCATTTTCGTTTCAGTAATGGTACTCCAGCAAAAGTTATGGCGAAACAATGACTTGCGAATGATCAAACGGTTGTCTACATCCGTCGTACTATACTGCTATACTACAGGGTGGGCCAAAATTATGGTTACACAGACATCACATCGCAGAAAACGAATGGAAAGCCAATAAAGCGAACCAATTTCATTAAAGTGTTTATAACTAATTTCTTAACTAAACTGTACATTGAAACTGGGATCTGTTGCTTTCTGCTTTCAGCCAACCCCAGAGACGACCATGAACGCAATCGACGGTGGCACGCAGCTAGGGTCATCGAGTTGGTCCCGGCTTTTTGCTAAGCATTTTCGAGATTATTTCTTCTCTCGTTTGGGCTAAAGGATGCTCTCATCTCAGAGGCTGACCACATTGAGACATACATGGGATTTAGGTCAGGGCTCCAGAGTGGTCACTGATCAAAACTTATGAGGTCAGGGAGCCCCTTTTACGAAATTTCGAGACAATTTCTGTTCTGCGGTCAGGAGCTTTATCTTGACAATATGACCGATTCGAATCACCAAAGTGTTCCATTGCGCACGAAGAGATCAAACAGGCCTCCAAACCAACTTTCACTCCATAATTCACAAAAATAATCGGTGTCTTTGCCTCGGCGGTGATGCTAGCACAGGCCATCACAGAAAATTAGTGAGCCAGGCGCTGTATCACTTACACTTCTTTAGGCTTTATATAAAACTTATCGCTCTACTTATTGAGCACCTTTTTCACTGTGAATATCTTCTCGTTGATGAACAGGAATTCCGTACGACAATTTTTTTCGAACGCGACGGGCAGCTTTTGTTAGCCAACCTTTCTCTTCTCTTTAACCTGCTCACTGGGGAAATCACTTTCTGATGGTATAAGGGCCTCATTGTGCAAGTGATGCTTCACGATTATATGCAGAAAATTTTGTGAGATATCCATTCATTTAGCCTTTTTGGACTCAGAAAGAATTTTGCTGCTATGTAGACCTTTGCCCTGCTTCCTTAACACTTCCCCTAAATATAACCAGAGATCTCCTTGGTTTACCATCCTATCTGCAATTGTTCCCAACTTTCGAGAGCGTCTTATGGTTGAATGCACCACCTGCCTTGTTACGCTAGATCGTCTGTAGATGCACCGTGCCAAAAGTGCTTGTAAATGAAAAGCGACGTTTGATTCACGGACTAGTTACGCTTATATTACGTTCAAAATCTACCAGAGGTTTAGTATCGTTAGAAAGGTAATAACGTGAGCTACCTTGTGGAATGGAAGAAATTCAATGAATTGTTATGAACTCAGAAAAAAATTGCTATGAACGTCAGCGCGTGCTGTAATCATAATTTTGGCCCACCCTGTACTACGCGATAAATTGTAGTGAACTTCCGTTTATCACAAATTAGTAGCAGTATTGTACTTTTTGAAAGAAATACCATACTCCCGTACACATACACTTATACGGCTCGTCTTCACTAATGTGAAAAATGGAAAGATTGAAAAAAGGGAAAAAATTGGAACACATACCGTATTCCGCTGAAGAGCTGTCCAAAGAAGGAAATGAATGAACGACTGACGCCTTGATTTGTTGTGAAGGACTCGAATAACATGAATGTACTTGTCAGAACCCGTTTGTCGTGTCAATGGTGACCGCAGGAAAAACAAACTCTCTTTGTGGCGATTGCCACTTTGACCCCACCGCCGCTGGAGGGGTGTGGTGCGTTAGGAACGAAATGGTCGCGTCGCGGTGAGAGGGGCGTCGCGCGCGAAGGAATGTAGCAGGATGCAGCAATAGGTAAGAAATACAAGAACAAAAGTACTAATAGTAGAATTATGCATAAAATAATGATCGCATATCGATTGAGCTGTATGAAGAACGCTAGAGCTGTAATAACGGCGAATGAGTGGTCCGCGACAGCCGCGTGCGGCGAATCGATTACCCAAGATCGTTCCTAACGCCCGTCTCTCCCGCGGAGTGATACGGTATAGTCAGCCATCATGAACTATTCGAAGTGGGAAACCTCACATTAGGGAAGGGAACAAGGAAATTCGTTCTGTCACAGCAATAAACTAGAAGTACTCAGCATAAATATCTCCTCTGAGCACCTTAACTGCTTGCAAATAAACGTTAGTAGTTTCATGGAATCCCCAAATCCTCTGTTAAAGCTGTTCATTCTCCATGCTTCTTTCATAGCCACGTTTCTAATGCACTAGTGAATGTGAAATAGGAAGCTCCACTGAGCATGAGTGAAGCTACGGCTGTTGGTTATGCGATGCAACAGACAGCCCTCAGAAGCACATTACACGATGAAAATGGTTTCTGAGTTCTCCCTCTAGGAATACCCAGCGGTCCCCAAGGGTAACAGGGAAGACGCAGTTGGGTCCAAAAACTCAACAGTCAAGGCATAGTGAGAGCTCCGTAACCGGATCGCCCGGATGCCCGACCGTCAGTCGATGTCATGTCACACGAGTGAGGAGGGGATAGAGTGCAATATTCGTCCTAGGACCCACACACAATCAGCTGATCGCCGAGTGATGAGGCGATGCATTTCTCCGTTTCTATTATTCTTTTTCTCTTTCCACAGTCACTCTTCCTTTCCTCTCAGTCATTCTTTTTGCTGCTGCGATTCTTTATTTAGTTATCTACCCAAGAGGATTTATTCGCTGCTGTTCTGGGATGGATCAGGTGAGCATCTCACGTATTTGAAGGTGAAAATGTAGTTGGAAGGTGTCCGCGCCCTTTTCCGCTGTGCTTCTGACATCAGACTGCAAAATGCATAGGGACCACGCTACTGTAGGAGATCCGGGATAGGTGAGATGAGCAAAGCGTCAGCTCGCCCAACCACCCCTTTCGCGCCATTTTTTTGCCCGTAACTCGTCCAACCCCCCATTTTGATAGTTTTTTGTGTCCTTGTATGTGTTTCTATACGCAGTTTATTGCAAATTGCACTATTCTAGACTGTATCTTTCATTACCCATCAAAATCTGGTACCTAAAAATTATCGTGAATTGTGCTGTCAAGGGACAATGCCTTCAATACAGTATGCATTGTAAGTAAACTATTTATTCTTTGATGAAATTTCCCACATTTACATAAATATCACGAGAGTAGAAAATGATAAACTTGATTGAGCAAGACACTTACTTTCAAGTTCATTTTTCGCAAAAAGAAAAAAACATTCAAAACTAAATGGTAGTCTAGTGACTAGTGATGTATGTACCCGGTGTGACATGCCGATTAAGCGTGTGATGCAGCTCTTTTGATAAGTTGAATAACCTGGTTGTTTTGTGAATGGAACTGAGTGAAAAGTAGAACAAAAGCGAAGGCAGTGGTACACTTGGACGAACGAATAATGGAACGCAAACGAATTTCGATACAAAAGGAGCAGATCATAGGAAAAACTGGTCTTCAAGGAATCGAATGAATCTTGACAACTTCTAATATGATGGTTTGGTGATCGTCAAATGGCCAGTTTTTCGGCACCATGTAAAGCAAATCAATGCAAACATCAATGTGAATACGGCGATTGCCAGTAGCAGACTATAAACGAGCACGAGCGTGTCTCGATCAAATGCGCCCTTCGCCGAGTTGGACATGACAGTTGTGTTCTCGACCACTGCCGGTGCCACTTCACCGGGTTCCTCTTCACGGAATACCGTATTCATATGAACTTCGTTGTCGTCATCAACGTCGTCATCATCGTCGTATCCTTGAAAAAGGGTTTTCATCTCATGTAATTCAGTCTTTAGTAGGCTAGCTCTTAGCATATCGTATTTCTTAACTTTTTTCTATAACAACTTATCTCAAAACCAACCGATTGTGGGTACTTCTCCCCTAAAACGACGTCGCGCTCGCCGCATCCGATGACGCGCAGCCGCGCGCTATGAAGGGTAAGGTTCGATTCCCAGTGGAATCACACCCAGAAATTGCCGCGTTCGCCGTGGGAGTTCATGGAAAAGTACCGCTACCCTTACCAGCGAATCTATTTCTTTCAGCTATTTCGCATGCTCGTAACGCATTGGAGTATACGAAATCTTGGTCGTTATGATAGTACCTATCCTAGCCGATGCGATAGACTTGAGGAAAAATTTTGTTGCCGCGATGCCTCATTTTGATCCACTTTTGACCACTTTATGCAACCAGGTGTCCTTGCAGGAGATATGCATACGTATTCTTGTTGAGGTGGAATACCACTGCCCATTTGAGTTCACCACTCCTAGTCTAAATTTGCATTCTGCGGTCATCGAGGCTAGTGCGTTTTCAGACCCTGATCCACTTGGTCAACATTAATGTGTAAAGAACGCTAGCGTTTTCTTGCGTTTCGCGTAATGCAGTATCACCTGAAGTAGCACTCGGACAGTTTGGTCATGTGGCGCAGGCGGGACTTAGGGCAGGATCAACAGAGTACATATCTGGTCAACTCTGTTCACAGTACAGAACTCAAAAATTTACGAGAATACCGCGAGTTTGCGTCTTTTTCGTCTTTTCTTTATAAATCGCTTCAAAATAAATTAATCGAGGTGAAAAAATACCGTTGAACTCAGCTAATCGAGCTCTACAGGATGACACCCTGAAATGTTGAAAATGCTTCGTTTTGGATTGCGCCTTGCACTTGAGCGCCATTCGATAAGTGATTGCATGCACATGGGGTGCACGCTTTAGTGGTTGTAGGGGCTCATTGGTCCCTGAGGATGATCTGTTCAGAATTTGCTTTGGATTGCGCCACGTGCTCGACTTTACTCAGTAAAATGTGAAAATGATTCTTGGTTGTGTTCAGTCTCTACCGTTCCTTTTTCGGTTTGGAGGCTGTAGATGACTGCATCTATGGCCTCTGCACTCAACACTCCTCTTTACAGGCTTCATTGAGGGTATGACATCAATTTACGGCAAAATCTTTTTTTTTGGCATTTTTCAATTTTTGGAGGAATTGTTCTCCGGAACCGGAGGAGGCGGCAGCAAGACAATCCACTATTGTAGACTACTCTTTGTGTAATGCGAAGCTGTTGTGGTACATCCTATCAAAGATCAACAGTTCTCTCTTGGTATGGCTCCACGTTACGCTCAAATGGCAAAACTATGTTTTTTCCCCTTGCCGCTTGAATTTTTTCAATTAAATTGTGTACTGTTAGATTCTCCGCAAAAAGTGCTATCCAATGGTTGTTTTTCCCTCAGCGGAAAGGGAAAAACATTGTTTTATGATTTGGGCTTGACGAAGTTCGAAGTTTGGGGCCATACCACGGGAAAAATTTTGATCTATGATAGGCTGTATCATAATAGTCTTGCAGACAACGAAGAGATGTTACGACAGTGGAGTGCCTCAACACCCCTTCTCAGATTTCGCAGGAAAATTCCTCCAAACAAGGAAAAATGCCATAAATCTACTCGACTTCGCTATTTTGCCGTAAATTGATGTCATATCCTCAATGAAGCCTGTAAAGAGGAGTGTTGAGTGCAGAGGCCGTAGATGCAGTCATCTACAGCCTTCAAACCAAAAAAGGAACGATGGAGAGTGAACAAAACCAACAATCATTTTCACATTGTACTGAGTAAAGTCGAGTACGTGGCGCAATCCAAAGCAAATTCTGAACAGATCATCTTCAGGGACCAACGAGCCCCTGCAAGCGCTGAAGCGTGCACTCCAGGTGCATGCAATCACTTTTCGGATGGAGCTCAAGTGCATGGCGCAATCCAAAATAAAGCATTTTCAACATTTCAAGGTATCATCTTGTAGAGCTCGATGAGCTGAGTTTAACGATATTCTTTGCGAATCTAAATGGCAGTCGAGTGCGTGGGTGCATCCCCCAGATGGGATTGCCTAGCCCTAAGACTTCATCCTTTTATCTCTGTTGAACAGTCAGCATCGGAATAGATTTGTGGTCGTCTATCTCAAGTGATCTGAACCTCAGGGCCGTTGCTAACTGTCGAGTAGAAATTCCCAAAATCATTCAATCGTGAACAGGGAAAGTTGTACCGATTACTCTCACTTCTCTCGAGGTACAACAATGAGTGATGAAATGATAGCGAAACCAAAGAAAATAGAAAAATTTCCGGAACTTACCGTAGTCTAGGTTCTGATAAAGATCGTTTCGACTGTAAATCTTCTTAACGACAACACTTCCTTCGAGGAATGGAACGGGTGAGGTGGAATGAAGATGTGAAGGGGAACGTAACCTAAAGAAATCTATTAATGGACTGTTAGCTTACTGGTTCTATTTCTTGGTTGCTAGGGTTTGGACTGATTCAGTTAGACTTCGAATAGTAGTCACAAATGTGTTGGCAACGGTTGCACTTCGACGGCTGAGGCGTGGCCTAGTTTCGACGGACGCGCGGAACGGACGTTCCCTTCATGGCACCCCCTATCTACTGTATTAGAGGCTGAGCACCGATACTTACCGGCCCTCGAAACTTTCCAAAATGCTATTTTTTTACTTCTAGTAAACTACGGAAAATAGATAGTGAGTTCCCTGCTCCCCAGATCTAGAAAAGAGACCTGGATATCCTGTATCTGTGGGCGCTACTTCTCTCAAAACTTCTTAGTTAATAGAAAACCTACTTTTCAATTCCAATCTTCGGTCTCCTAGGTTTAGTAGTTGTCTGACTGGTCCTCCTCGAACTTGATGGCTGTGATTCCTGATTATGTTCAAGCTGCCTAGAATCGACTGGCAATACTTTATGCTTCTCTATTTCCTTGTGAGGTTGCCTGTTGTCAACAGGTTTCTCTGCCTGTGCTTCTTCTTCTGAGGGACGGCGGGTCACCTCCTCTAGGAGAGCATCAGGGTCTGTAGAGATTGTTTCGGCGCTCATGGAAGAGGGTTGGTTTTGGCTCGATTCGGTGGATTCGGTGGGTAAGTTTAGGGATGGTAGCTCACTTACTGTATCGTGCCCTACTTCCCAGGTATAATTCTCTTCACCCGCAGCCAGAAGAATTCTTTTTCCGCAGGTGTGCTTGGGGGGTGGCGTTGTTGTAAACTGGCTTCTGGTAAACGGTAGATCGTTGTAGTTGATCGAAGAATAACCTTTCTCCTTGCTTACAGTTGTTACCACTTTTCGGGTAGTCCTTTGACCGATGTTGTTGGCTTCTTTTTTGTTATTCTGATTCTCTCAATTGGTGTTTACTAGCCATTTTTCCCCTCATCCAACTTTGTGACTGAATTCTTAGTGATTCCTTTCAATTTTCCTGCATCTGCTGCTGATGGCACCTCAGTCGGTAAATTTCCCTCATTACCATCTCCAGCATATTCGTCATCATCGTCGTCCATACCGAACAGGGTGGAAGTGTCGATGCTCAATGGTGTCACTCCACCGTTTCTGAATAGTTTAGCTGAGAATTATTAGAAATAAACAAAAATGTGAAATGAACTTCACATAACCCACTCAAACCTCATTGATGAGTAACGGAAGTTTGGTGGTGTGAATTCCCAGCTGTCTTCGGAGAACACTCGATTCCTCGCTGTCGATGATGCCTCGGATATCTCTATAATTCACAGTGTTTATTGTTTTCCAGAACTCTTCACGAAGTTTGTAAATGAGCTCCTTCCGTTCTAAGGCTTATGATTAGTTGAAAAAATAGGTTGATTATATAATTTACGTCAAAGAAGAGGTTCTCATTGAAGACCTGAGTGTGCTACTTGGATCTGATCTGGATTCTTGCCAACCACGGTTTTCATGGTAAACCACAGTTGTGGAAAGATGGTCCTATAAACTAACGTATAAAACGTGTCATTCAGTGCTGAAGACTCTGAGCATGGACTTGTGCTTCAGAATCTACAAGTGAAAATGAAAGAAGATTCCCTGGTTCTTGGAATTGTCAAAAGCCAGGTATATAGGAGGAAGCTCGGTGAAAATGTCAAAAATGTAGTGGAAAAAATGGGACGGATAGCTGACTTCACTTTCTGCGCACGGACGGTCTTCACAATCAGCAAAGGAATGGAGTTTCAACTTGAGTCCTACAACGGGGGGGAAGTACCAGAATGATTGAGATGATTACCTCGTAAAAACTATATCCTCTCGGTGAAGAAAGCACCTTTTTTTACTAAGCAATAATTATTGCCTCACGGAGTTGGCTACCCTTCCTTCCCTGCGCTCAAGTGCTAAACTTCAGAAAGAACGGCGCCTTTACCACCCGATCCCCCCCCCCCCTCCCCTCCCTCCCATCTACGTTTCACTAAAAACTCCAGTTGAATTGAGAAATAATCAATCTCCTCCTAGTTACTGTCAGGATTTCGGCCCTCCATGGTATGTTTGGACGACTCTGATGTTGTCGAAGTTGCTGTAAGAAGGAGACAACCAGAAATTCATATCCACTTTTGCCAAAAATGAGATGGGTGTCGAATTAGATGGGCCTGGGTGGGGTCAGAGATTAGGGCGTCAATGTTCAGGCGAACTCCAAATATATGCTCAAAGGTATGGACAAGGCGCAGAAGGCCAAACGGTCCTTGATTTTATCGGGTAGTAGACTTCAAAGCCCGAGGCAAGCACCTCAAGAGTCTTTGAAGCCGTTATCGGGAAGAGAGCCACCGCTCAACACAGCAGCGGACCATGATGGCTCGCGATATCAAACATTAGCGAGAAGGAAATAAGGAAAACTATCTAGAAAGCCACAGGGACCTTAAGTGAAGCCAGCTCACCCACGAGAAAACACCTAAATCACACCTCACGAACACATAAAGCATTCTGAGACTTACCGTCACCCTCGTCGATAGCTGCTTCTTCAGGGAGATTATCAAGCCGCGATGTCTGCTTCGTAATCGCCATAGTCGCCATCATCGTCATCAACGAGATCTGTAGAGTCGGTCGACTGAGCGGAATTGGTAGCCGTAATAAAGGGTCGCTTTGTTGACGTCGTCAAGACAGTACTCCGAGGTTGTCGTTGGTGCTGACGTGGTGGTGGTGGAAGTACTCGTAATCGAAAACTTCGACGTCGTTTTCCCTGGAGGACTGTTTGTTGCGGTCCCCGTTGTGCTGGTAGCTGCTACTTTTGAAATGATCGGCTGTTTCGAAGAACTCATTAGTGGATCCTCCAGAAGCTCTTCCAAAAGCGATGTGAACTCCTACAAACGATGTCCCCACAGTTGAGATAGGCAAAATCAAAATTCAAATTGCTGCCCGTACCTTTTTTTCCTGTGAGTTCGTCGAGGTAGTCGAGGTAGTGGTAAAACATCATTGGACGGGTAACTTCATTACTAGATTCCAAGTAGTTGATCACGTTGTCAATTCCTGCAATTAAAGGTAGGTCTATGAACACAGTTCAATGAACAGCATTTTGTTGTTGATTGTTGAAAACGTAATCCATTCCCTAGGCTGATACGACATAGAGGGTAAAAGTACACTTCACGATCATTTTAAGGCATCTAGCCTGAAAGAAACAAGTACGGTACGAGATTATGTGTCTGTGACTGTCTGGGTGTCTCCCATCCAAGCGTACTATTCGTCTCTATTTCCAACACTCCATTGTCAATGGCCTTAGCAAAGCCGTCCTAACACGGCCATTTTTGGGTATGAAATTTAATTTTGTGATTTTTCCCTTACGACCTTCACGTGCACTCTCGGATGAAAATAGACCTCGACCAAGGCGTTCAAAGAGCTCCAGGCCGAACGAATTCAAAAAAAAATCTTATATTCTCGGAACTTCGAAGATTTTCTTGTTTTTCTTTGCCACTGGGTGTTTCCAGAGGATAGCGACGTGCGTCGAAAGCGCTGCGTTACTGCACGCACATTGACAGCGATGGGCATCGTCTGTTTGACAACGTTGGACGCGCGACGGACATCTGGTGACGACGGTCGCGCTGCTGTTATCGGTCTCCACGTTGGAGCATGGTATTTTCTACTCGGTGCAATTCCCTGAGCTGCGACGCGGAAGTTGTCAAACGACTACGTGTTCAACGTTAATGACAGACGATCTACAATCACTTAATATTATTGAAATTATCTCAAACTGTTCCTTCAAATTAATCTATCAAAAAAATTAAAAATGATTATCCCTAATGATCACACCTTATCAAGCTGAGCATCCGACATTTTGTTGTTCTGCTTCACGAAATCATACATTTGGCATGCGTCCAGGTCGAGATCCGTCGAATAAAGTGTCGTTCGAAGGTAAGATGAAATTCCAAAAAGTAGTCCCTAGAATGAATGGAACTTGATCTTACCAGGGAAGGATCCCAAGTCGAAGTGGCCATTTGAAATGAGACCTACACTGCTAGACGTGTTTTTGGATGCTGAGTTCAAATCTGCTTTCCAAATTTGCCGAGCGTTTCTCTGAACGGAGTTATGAGGGTGGTTTTGAGGGTGGTTACAGAGAGCTTAGGATGAGAAGACTTAAATAACATGGATGTTCCTCCCCTCTCAACGGCGGCTTGGTGTAGTGGTAAGTGTGACGCTTTATGGGCGAAAGGCCAGGGCTCGAGGTTTTTTGGGGGACAGAATTTTTGCATTATATAGAATTTTTCCCTCGAGGACTAGAAAATACTCTCATAATGATTTTATTACGTTCTATGAAGTTTTGATGCTTTTACTGTTATTTATCCACATAAAGTAATACTTCAGTTTTACTCGCATGCCCATGCACTCTATATTCACAGTAGGATAACTTTTGTCACTTGAATGAACAAATGTGATACTCTAGTAGGCAATGCTTGAAACAAAGAAGCTTCTCACAGTGGGAGCAACGGATGAAAAAGAACGGCACTATTTACCCTTTACTGCCCCACTCTGTCGAGAAAGGGCTGGATTTCTACCGAATTTTTTCAAAGAAGATGAAACCGGCTAGAAACTTGTCTACAAGGGTAATTTGACCCGTAGAACACGAATATTGCATCCGTTTGTCATAAGAATGCCTAGCGCTTGCGCTACAGGCGCCTGTGCCAAATCGCTGGGTCACCGCTCTTGCTGAAAAGTTGCCCCTAGCTAGTGTCCCAGGCGTTTTCATGATGAGTGGACGCGAAATTCGTGTTCTACGAGTCAAATTACCCCTATAGGCGAGTTTCTAGCCGGTTTCATCTTCTTTGAAAAAATTCGATAGAAATCCAGCCCTTTCTCGACAGAGTGGGGCAGTAAAGGGTAAATAGTG
>LS997562.1:21887737-21908119 GCA_000469685.2 Haemonchus contortus | reverse complement strand
TTGCTTTGGATTGCGCCACGTACTCGACTTTACTTAGTACAATGTGAAAATAATTGTTGGTTTTGTTCACTATTTATCGTTCCTTTTTGGTTTGGAGGCTGTAGATGACTGCATCTATGGCCTCTGCACTCAACACTCCTCTTTACAGGCTTCATTGAGGGTATGACATCAATTTACGGCAAAATAGCGAAGTCGAGTAGATTTATGGCATTTTTCCTTGTTTGGAGGAAGTTTCCTGCGAAATCTGAGAAGGGGTGTTGAGGCACTCCACTGTCGTAACATCTCTTCGTTGTCTGCAAGACTATTATGATACAGCCTATCATAGATCAAAATTTTTCCCTTGGTATGGCCCCAAACTTCGAACTTCGTCAAGCCCAAATCATAAAACAATGTTTTTCCTTTTCCGCTGAGGGAAAAACAACTATTGAATAGCACTTTTTGCGGAGAATCTAACAGTACACAATTTAATTGAAAAAATTTAAGCGGCAAGGGGAAAAAACATAATTTTGCCATTTGAGCGAAACGTGGAGCCATACCAAGAGAGAACTGTTGATCTTTGATAGGATGTGCCACAACAGCCTCGCAGTACACAAAGAGTAGTCTACAATAGTGGATTGTCTTGCTGCCGCCGCCTCAGGTTCCGGAGAAAAATTCCTCCAAAAATTGAAAAATGCCAAAAAAAAGATTTTGCCGTAAATTGATGTCATACCCTCAATGAAGCCCGTAAAGAGGAGTGTTGAGTGCAGAGGCCATAGATGCAGTCATCTACAGCCTCCAAACCGAAAAAGGAACGGTAGAGACTGAACACAACCAAGAATCATTTTCACATTTTACTGAGTAAAGTCGAGTACGTGGCGCAATCCAAACAAATTCTGAACAGATCATCCTCAGGGACCAATGAGCCCCTACAACCACTAAAGCGTGCACCCCATGTGCATGCAATCACTTATCGAATGGCGCTCAAGTGCATGGCGCAATCCAAAATGAAGCATTTTCAACATTTTAGGGTATCAACCTGTAGAGCTCGATAAGCTGAGTTCAACGGTATTTTTTCTCCTCGATTAATTTATTTTGAAACGATTTATAAAGAAAAGACGAAAAAGACGCAAACTCGCGGTATTCTCGTAAATTTTTGAGTTCTGTACTGTGAACGAAGTTGGCCAGATATAAACTCTGTTGATCCTGCTCTGAGTCCCACCCATCCCAAACATGCCCAAACTATCCAGGTGCTACTTCAGGTGATACCGTATTACGTGAAACCCAGAAAAACGCTAGCGTTCTCTACACCTTGATGTTGACCAGGTGGATCACAGTCTGAAAACGCGCGAGTCCTTGGTGACCGCAGATTGCAAAATTAGTATAGGCGTGTTTTACTCACATGGGCAGTGGTATTTCACCTCAACAAGAATACGGATGCATATCTCCTGCAAGGACATCTGGTTGCATAAAGTGGGTGGTTATGGACTGAAACGAGGCATCGCGGCAACAAAATTTTTCCTCAAACCTGCTTCTTCGCTGAAACAAGAACTATCGTAACCACCGGAATTTCGTATACTTTAATGTTACGAGCATGCGAAATAGCTGAAGCAAATAGACTCGTTGGTTAGGGTAGCGGTGCTTTTCCCTGAATTCTCACGGCGAGCGACAGTACTTCTAGGTACCCGTCCACTGGTATTCAAACCTTTCCCTTCAGAGCGCGCGGCTGCGGCGAGCGCGACGCCGTTTTAGGGGAGAAGTACCCACGCCCGATTGGTTTTGTAATAAGGTGTTGTTATAGAGAAAAGTTAAACAGTACGATATGATAAGAAATGACGTACTAATGATTGATTTGCATGATGATGATTGATTGATGATTTCACGTGATGAAAGTTGTTTTTTCAAGGATACGATGATGATGACGACGTTGATGACGACAACGAAGTCGACAGGAATACGGTATTCCGTGAAGAGGAAGTCGGTGAAGTGGCGCCTGCAGTGGTCGAGAACACCACTGTCATGTCCAACTCGGCAAAGGGCGCATTTGATCGAGACACGCTCGTGCTCGTTTATAGTCTGCTACTGGCAATCGCCGTATTCACATTGATGTTTGCATTGATATGCTTTATATGGTGCCGAAAAACTGGTCATTTGACGATCACCAAGCCCTCATATTAGAGGTAATCAGGCCTCACTCGATTTCTTGAAGGCCAGTTTTCCCTGATCTACGCCTTTTGTATCGAAATTCGTTTGCGTTCCGTTATTCGTTCGTCCAAGTGTACCACTGCCTTCGATTTTTTTCTACTTTTCACTCAATTCCATTCACAAAACAACCAGGTTATTCAACTTATCAAAAGAGCTGCATCACACGCTTAATCGGCATGTCACACCGGGTACATACATCACTAGTCTACCATTTAGTTTTGAATGTTTTTTTTTCTTTTTGCGAAAAATGAACTTGAAAGTAAGCGTCTTGCTCAATCAAGTTTATCTTTGTTACTCTCGTGATATTTATGTAAATTTGGGAAATTTCATTAAGGAATAAATAGTTTACTTACTATGCATACTGTATTGAAGGCATTGTCCCTCGACAGCACAGTTCACGATAATTTTTAGGTACCAGTCTTTGATGGATATTGAAAGATACAGTCTAGAATAGTGCAAAGTGCAATAAACTGCGTATAAAAAGACATACAAGGGCACAAAAAACTATCAAAATGGGGGGTTGGACGAGTTACAGGCAAAAAATGGCGTGAAAGGGGTGGTTGGGCGAGCCGACGTCTTTCTCTGCGTTTCTGACACCAGGATGCATAGACCGCTGTAGAGCGCAGGGATAGTTTCATGCCCAGCTTTTTGCACGAGATAATCATTTCACCTACTCCGAATCTCCTCCCGTAGCGCGGTCTCTATGCAATTTGCGGTCTGGTGTTAGAGACGCATAGAACAAAAGAGCGCTTCCACCCTCCAACTAAAATTTCGCCTTAAAACGCGTAAAATACTTTCCTGTTCCACTCAAAAACAGCAGCGAATAAATTGTGTTGGTGTAGAAAATTAAATAAAGGATCGAGCAGCAAAAAGAATAACTGAGGTGAAAATAATGGAAAAAGAGAAAAGCATCGCCTCATCACTCGGCGGTCAGCTGATTATGTGTGTGTCCTAGAACGAATGTTGCAATCTGTATTGCCTTTACACTCGTGTGACGTGGCATCGATCGAGGGGCGGGGCATCCGGGTGATCCGGTAACGGAGCTCTCACCATGCCCTGGCTGTTGAGTTTTTGGACATGACGGCATACTTCCTGTTACCCTTGAAAGCCGCTGGGTATTCCCAGAGGGGGAACTCAAAAAACATTTTCAGCGTGAAATGTGCCTCTGAGGGCTGTCTTGTTACGATCGCATAACCAGCAGCCGTAGCTTCACTCATGCTCAGTGGAGCTTCCTACTTCACATTCACTAGTGCATCAGAAACGTGGCTATGAAAAAAGCTCAGAGAATGACAGCATTTGGGGATTCCATGAAACTACTCAAACGCTTATTGGCAAGCAGTTAAGGTGCTCAGAGGAGATATTTATGCTAAATACTTCTAGTTTATTGCTGTGACAGAACGAATTTCGCTGTTCCCCTCCCTAATGTGAGGTTTCCCCCTTCGAATAGTTCATGATGGCTGACTATACAGTATCACTCCAGCGGTAGAGAGAGACAGGCGTTAAGAACGATCTTGGGTAATCGATTCGCCGCACGCGGCTGTCGCGGACCATTCATTCGCCGTCATTACAGCTCTAGCGTTCTTCATACAGCTCAATCGATATGCGATCATTATTTTATGCATAATTCTACTACTAGTACTTTTGTTCTTGTATTTCTTACCCACTGCTGCATCCTGCTACATTCTTTCGCGCGCGACGCCCCTCTCCCGCGACGCGACTATTTCGTTCCTAACGCAATACACCCCTCCAGCGGCGGTCGGGTCAAAGTTTCAGCCGCCACAGAGGCAGTTTGTTTTTCCTGCGGTCACCATTAACACGACAAACGGGTTCTGACAAGTACATTCATGTTATTCGAGTCCTTCACAACAAATCAAGGCGTCAGTCTTTCATTCATTTCCTTTAGACAACTCTTCAGCGGAATACGGTATGTGTTTCAAATTTTTTTCCTTTCTTCGTTTTTTTCATTTTTCATATGAGCAAGGACGAGTCGTATGAACTACATAAGTGTACGGAAGAATGAGTTGTTTCATTCAGAAAAGTACAATACTGCCATAAATTTGTAATAAACCGAGATTCACAATTTATTGCAAATTAGTGTAGCAGTATAATACTGCGGATGTGTAGTCAACCGATTACCTTCGCAATCATTGTTTCGCCAGCGATGCACTTGTCTGCTCCAATAATTCCCCCATTCGATCTGAAAAGGTTGCCTCAAAAACCTTCATGAGCTGTGCCTTCGAGCCGTCGTAAACACTTGATCATTGCGGTATGCATGTACAGTCTTTTCAACTTTTAATATCTATAACCAACCCACTCGCATGTGTGCTCATCGGTAAAAGCTGTTTGCCTCACCAATCCACCAATAGCTAATATTTGTAACCCATTCCAGTAAGGTTATCAGTTTTGAAGTGATTTTCAGTGAGAAATAATGATGGTCGATCAGCACCAAGGCTTGAAATTAATACTTGAATGGCAGAATAGGTTTGAAGGAAATCGTTATATTCCGGCGGCTATGGTTCCACAGTATAGTGGCTATGGCATTCATCCGAATATGATCCGCATAGGGCCAAAGAGTAGCCCAAAAAACCGACGTAGGCATTCGACAGCTGTTTTCATAGAGAGAAAATTGGCTCATCCTCCATGAACTTTTCGCTTTCATTGCATCCTCTCAGCAAGTCATCTGGCAAAGTCTCTCCTCGTCCTATTCCTTTATTAATCATCTTGGCTTTCTTTCTCCTTCTCAGGAAGAAGTCAGCCATATGGATTATGTTTGAAACATAAATTCAGCCAGTTGTGCTTTGTCATGGAAGTGAATTTCAACACTATGGGATACTATTGCACAGACCGTAGATAAAAATTATTCAAAGGGCTCAACTGAAATGATTCAGAAAAATTGGAATTTCCGCCGTCAAGGGTGTATTTCATTCAGGATTTCTGCCACCAAACTTCCAGTCCATACTGTAGTCACCTCAGTATTCTATCTAAAAAACAAATGAGGGCAATATTTTTTGGGCGTTAATCAATCGTAACTAAGGGATGCGCCCCACATACGACTTCCATTCAAAATCGTAGAAGCTATGGAAAGCGTACGTGTCCTATACAATGACTTTGCGGTGGTCCAGCATTGTATAATACTAGTCAGTGCTTTTACCCTTCTAGACGACTCTGGTATGTACCAATTATTCAACTCCAGAGAGATGGAAGTCTTGGATGGCCTAGACGCCATAGGTGTGTGAAACGCGTCACTTTTCACTACATCAACTCCCTTTGCCCTTTCTATTCAATCTAAACCATTTTTCCTGTAATTCAACACTGCCAAACTACGGTCTACCGATGTTTTGCGTTAACGACGATGTTGTCTGTTTGTTGGTTGTGTTTTCTTAAATGAACGATGGTAAACGAAGTATGTGATAGATGAGTGTCAGTGAGGGCTTCCCCCGTCAGGTCACATGTGCTGCAAAACAGACGTTGTTGTTCGCTTTACTGGCCTAACTTGCTATCACCTCCTATAATTCACATGCAAAGGCGCATGGCGTCCACCAAAAGAAAAACAGAACCAGCTGTGCCAACCTGCAAAAACCTCCAGATAGTGCGTGAACTGGAAGGAATCTTCAAAGAAGTTGATCCTTTCCCAAGAAATATCCCCAATTTGAAAACCTTCCTGTTTACAGCTGTGCGCTGCCCATTTTTTTTAGTTTATTTGGCGATTGGGATTCTTTTTTCTTCTCAGGTCAGTTTTTAACTCCATTTGATGTCTGTCTGTTCGCATCTTACTCTTGGTCAGAGCCGTTGAGACATCGAAAACCGTGTTCAGCTAGCTCATCAGCAGGCTTACGATAATGTTCACGCCAATGTTTTACCTTCTAGGGAATGACTCAATCCTGAGAACCGGATAGGAGAACAGGCATCGCAGCAGCAGCAACAAAGAATAAATGTCACTTTGAAAAAAATCAAGGCTGAAGAAAACGGAATTTTGATTGAATACAAAGGCAGGTGTGTAACGGAGCCGTGCATAGAAGAGGAAAGACAAGAAGTTCAATGGAATTTCATCTGAGTGGAACAAAGGAGAGACAGCACAGCTACATGGAAGGATCGAACAAACCAGAATCTCCGTTCCATACAGGGTTGGTGCTATTGAACGACCTCCGGAGCGATAGGAAGGCCTGATTATTTGGAGGCCATTGTGTAGGAGGAATACGGATTCAAACGTGACCTCGAATTCGAGCGGAAGTCGAGCGTATGAGCGCATTCCTTGGACAACATTGTTGAACGTCAAAAGGCTTTTCTCATAGGTCCCTTGTTTGCCTTCAAGTGGAATTTTCAGATCAATGCACTTTATTATCATAAAGAACTGTCTGCATATAACTTTGAAAAAAAAACTGGAAAAAACATTTTCTTAAGATTTTTTTGTCATGGCAATCTGCTGCTTTAGGTTAGAACTACAGAGCAAGTGGATAGGCAAAAGATTCACCTCATACTCGAATCGGCACTCTGGTAATTTTTCCAGGCCCTCTATTGAGTTTAAGGAGGCTGGTGCATTTGAAAGGGGGGGGGGGGGAGGGCTTGTCCGCACATCTGCTGATGGTCTTGTCATTTTCATTCAGGAATTATATGTAGTAGTTTCAAGCAGCCAAGAATACGTAGATCAGCTCAGAACCTTCTGCGATTTAAGAATTTTCAATCCGTAAAACTTATACGCTTATTCTGTTAGATATTTGAAATAATTGAATATTAATGGATTACGGTGCTATCACGGGCCGAAGGTATTGCTTGGGGACATGATGGCATCGCAATCTCTTCAACCTCATCCTGCTGTTTACATGTCAGAATTTTCTGCGTGATGTCAAGAAAAAATAATAACTTCATTAATGAATTTCCCGGATAATTACACCCTCTGTGGCGAAGTTAGGGTCAGGTCTACCCCTGATGGCAAAAGTCAAGAACGTCGCAAGAGCCAAGAGCAGGGCGATGTGCCGGATTTGGTAACTGAATACTTTCCAAAATATAACGATGGGCGATCGAAAGCTGTATTTCTAACCTTGAAAGGAGGAATCAGTGGAATAAAAGTTATGGGTTAGAATGTCACAGGCCTATGGTAGGGATGACGGCAGAACATTGAAATGTTCCTGGTCTAAAATAATGGGGATGTTGGAAAATACGAGTGTACGAAGGCTTATTCCCAAGTTGATAACAAACATATGGGAGTTAGAACTTTGGTAATTTACGACTAAAACTACAAAACTTTGTTCAGAGGACGGGAGGGTGCTTGTGTTTTATTACAAACCAGCAGAAGATCGCGGCATGTCGACTACATTCGCTCACAATTTCTCACACCTGAATCGTCGTTGTCACTCGGAACAGTGAAGGATAGAGGATAAAATCTGAAGGCGTTAATCAGTCCCGTCTGAGGAATGCGCCTTCTCATTAGACTTCCATTCAGAATCGTGCTGGCGTATTGTTTCAATTGTTTCGACTTACCTCCTTTTCGAAAGATGACTGACTTTACCGATTTACCTGATGTTACGGTTCCAATACAGGAGTTGACTAGGGCTGTAGTGGTGATAGTATGGGGTTTCGGGGTGGAAGATATATGGAAATTTCCTGCGCTTCCTCTTGCTCAGCATTTATCATCACTGCTCTAAATCGCTTTGTTGTAGGCTAGTTTCAATTTCCTGCTAAGCGAAGGAGACAGCCGACCCTCCTTTGGAAGAAAATTGCTCTTTCATTTTTTTATGTTCCGCACTGAAAATTTGGACAAATTGTAGTCTAGCAACTAGGAGTTACAGTAAGGTAAGTTACAAAAATAAACGAAGCTCCTAATTATTTATGGTACACCCCGAATTCGAACGGAACTGATGTAGTGGCAAGTAGCGCGCTTCACACCCGCACGCTCACGGTTTTGGTTCCGGTTGTATCTCCGCCCAGGCCAACCAAGCCTTACATCCTTTCGCGGTCGGTTTATTGGTACCAGTTCGTCTGGTAGGATAAAACTACTGAATTTTACGTCGGCTGGGCACCACAAGTCATTGTATAGGTCATTTACGCATTCAAAACGCCACTACGATTCTGAAAGGAAGTCGAATGCGTGGGGCATCCCTCGAAGGGGACTGATCAAGGCCACAAGACTTATAGACTTTTTTCTCCCAGGTCCCATTATAGATCATTGTAAAGCGTCCCTGAAGACAATATTGATTCGAGAGCGAAAGGAAGGTGTTTTAGAGGATCAGAAGGGTTATGTAGGAACAGAAGATTTGACTTGTTGAAAGTGAGGTGTGAATAGCAACATCACAAGCATAATAACAAGTTACCTTACCGCTTTCCGCTTACCTAAATGTGTAGGTAGAACTGGGCGATGGAGCAGCGGTTCCTCGTTTTAAATGGCCAGTTGGTCTACCATAAAAAGACTGGATCAGAGCCAAGACCGTTAACCCCATGCATTTTCACTGGCTATCCTAGCCTGCGAACGTGGCGCCATTCTTTTGGAATTGAACTCTTGACCGACAACAGGTGACTGTTTATCGTTCACGCAAACCACTCCAGCGATCAAGAAATTTCTGTACGTGGACTGAGACGAGATGGGGTTACCCCCCATTCGAGTATGATGCATGTGGCGTTCCCATGACCCTGAGAGACCACGGCTATGGAGTAGTGTGACACGAACGGTGATAGAAAGAACGTCGATCACAGTGGAGGGCATAGACACTGATGGTAACCCCCCATACCGCAGTGACCTCGTGTCGACGGGCCAGCTGATTGCGACGCTGGTGGCACTACCCACCTCTGTACCTTTCGACCCAAGTGCTGGGTATGCCTGATTGACTACGATCTTACTTCCTTGTACAATCTTTGTGTACACGTGATCAAAGTTGGCGGACCCGATTTCGTGTACGTGGGATTTCATCGCTGCCCGCTCGCCAATTTATCATCTAGTTGTCACTTTGCTGTATCCTGGGGTGAAATATGGCTTTGTCCATCCCCTTATCAGCTAATAGTTGCTGATCACCTTCCACGAGAGCCCCACAGCTTCTTGTTTTCCACGAACAAGCTTTTATTATGTTACTCTACTGTATCTCTACTTTTTATCCAGCTACAAGAATCTTATTTTAATTTTTATGTTAGTTATATCTGTTTGACCATCTCGTCAGTGGTCATTTTGTTATTAGCTTTGATTAATTTGAAAACGGCTTCCCAAGCTTTCTCAATTATTCTGTTTTTGAACCATTGCCATTATTCTCATCACCGACAAGGCATCTGACGGTTTGATGAAATTCATCATGGCCCTGAACATCGAATTTGAAAACATGGCCCTCACTGACCTGAGAAAATTTAATGTCTGCTGATCCCTCCTCTGAGATGTGTAGTCCAAAATATGTGCCGGAGGTCAACTAGTTCAAGGCTCTCCCAGTACCTACCAACGGAATCGATTCTCACCAGCTGGATAGTACATTCATTTTTTATCATTTTTATTACCACAGGCTACAAGGCACTTGTGCCCAGTGAGCAAAGGATGAGTAATATCAGACAGAACCTCCCTTGATCCTGAATTAACGTCCTGGAAGGATTCATGTGCTCCACCTGAACGAATCATTGGATTTACATCTAGGGATAAGCTGTTCGATTGACTAGATTTATCATCAGGCAAGATTCTGCCATTTGATAAATGTCCATCTGTCATCTGTTTCCTGATCAGTTGTCCTGGCCACTTGAACAAAGCGCCTGTAACTATGTAAACATCAAAAGGATTCTCCCTTTCTCCCTATTTTCCTATTTCCTGAACTTTTCCGTCTATCATTACATTCTCCTTCCGGGAGCGTTTGTGTGGACTGCTTGGCTTGAATTCAAGTGAAAGGGTCACTGAATTTTCAACATTCCTAGAAACTAGTTCCAATTTCTGGTGAGAGCAGGTTTTTGTAAGTGTGAGCGGACTATTTTTCAACCCGATTTTCTAACAGATCAGTGACCTGGACAAGTTCATTCTGTTCCCGACCAGGTGCTAATTTTCATTGAGTGTTATTGCACAATCCTGTGCCACAAATAAACCGAGGTGGTCGAGTTGATTACCAGTCAAAACAACAGCGCTCACAAGTGAAAACATCCGGGTTCGGGACATAGTCTGTTCAAACTTTGAACTGTCATCGTGCTTTGGGGTTCTTTGTGCTCAAAATGAGATTCTTCCAGAAGCTTCGAGCCCGGAAATCGCGAATTACCCAATCTTTCGGTATGCTAAGGTCTGCTATTCAACATTAATCCGTCATATCTGGATTACAATTGTACTGGTACTTTATTCACAGGTGTTCATCCATGTTTAATTCACGTGATACATGAAAGATCCATCACAACGGGTTCATTGTTGGGCTGTCCCATTGCGCACAAGCGGCATTTGCTACATTTGTCCACAATACCATCCCACATTGATAAGGGGACACAGGGAGTGTGTGTGTGTGTGTGGGTATTGCCCCTTGATTACTACTTGCAACGTCAGCAGCTATTGTTCGCTTGATCACGAAGTGCTTTGGAAGGGAAAATTGATATGAAATTTCTGTTTTCGTAGTGTTTGCTGAGTAATGCTGTGTCACGCGTCTGTTTTTGCTTCCACATTGTAAATGTTCAAGATGTCGTGTAGAATAATCAACTGTGATCCAAATCTGGCAGTTTTTCCCTTCAACTAGACCCTCATCCATGTCATAGACCAGAATATGCTCACGGAGCTCTTCGTTTCGAGATCGGATTAAACGAAGACTCATCTACGGTCTTGTTTTTTTTTTGATTTGCTTCTTTGGTCACCGAATCTCTCGGAATTTGAAGTTTTCAAGGTCAAGAGCACCTTGATGTTTGAGTAAACAGTAACATCAAACATCAAAGTGAAAAGTGGTTGTTTGGATCATGGACTGATCTCAATTTCTACATCTCAGAATTATCCACAGGAGGAATCAAGGCTTTTACTCCCTAACCTGAGTTGGCCCATTATGTTTTCACCACGGTTTAGTGTCAGGTTTAGACCTTGAACCAGTTCAGCTGCTGCTACAGTACTCAAAGGTTTTTCCTTGCTCGAATTTGTTCCCTACCACACCCATAGTATTTCTTCTTCTCGATTCGGCATTGTTCAAAAAAAGCGATTCGATGATTGCCGCCGGAATTCAGTGGTGATTTTCAGTTCAGTCACACTATGCAAATGTCGTTTTCAATCATCATCTACGCGGGTACATTATCCAATCAAGCGTAAACCTCGTGACCACACCTTTTCAGGGGTCATCCGGAACCGCTGCTGTACCGTTAACTAAAGTTTTTGAAGTCTTCGTTGTTGGAGAACCGGCTTTTAAGCTCGACCTCCCCGAGCACGTTTTGGTTGGCGCTGCGCCAAAAGTTGACTGCTGTGATCTCGTCAGATTTACTTCCGTTAGTGCAATAACTAATGCAGGCATAGATTTTCTGATTGCAAGAAAAGCAGCCGTTTTAGTTTAGGCATGGCTCAGAGGTTCCTTACGCTCTTGAAAGCAAGCGAGTAATGGGAATGCCCTTGACTGATCCATCATTATACGAGAAGTCTCTAGAGCAGTTCGCGTCTGTTGTCTAATGAGTGATTAAATGTGTAGAAAAGAAGCTCCTGATCAATCCTCATGCTTTATCCGAGCTCTGATTTTGCTCTATTCGGAACTCGTTTATTTCTTAAACACTTTTGTTTACAACCCTTCTTGGTTCGTTTTTTCCGTCTTCCTATCGGCTACTTTCTTGCCTTAATGTCATCAACCTTTCAATTTTATTACATTTTCGATACCGTCTTCAATAAATGCCTTGGAACCCGTTATAGGCTGTTCTGTGAAAAGGCAATCGAACGATTCTGATAGCTTGGCACAGATTTTACCTCGTTCTTGTGTATTTTTACATCAGCGTCAGGAACTTCTACATAATTTTTCTTGGTGTTTTTCTGATTCTGCTCATCTTTGGCTACCTTCCAGGAATATTTTATTTCATTCGGCCACATTCTGGCTTTTATGGTGAGCGATTTATTTACGTATGCTCAATTTTCTTTGCTGGTAAAGAAATGAGCGAAGTGTGACTATTATAAGGGTAAAGTCTTAGAGCTTTAATCAATCCCGTTAGAAGGATGCGCCCCAGCGTTCGACTTCCATTCAGAATCGTAGTGTCGTATTGAATGCGTATGTGGCCTATACAATGAATTGTGGTGGGCAGCCGATGTACAAGTCAGTGCTTTTATCTTCCCAGACGAGTCTGGTACCAATTCACCGACCGCGGAAGGATGGACAGCTTAGTTGGCCTAGGCGGGGCATCGATCCGGGATTTGAACCCCTCACCGTGCGTGTGAGATAGTGCGCCTCTTGCCACTACATCTCCTCCACCCAGCTGTGTCTATTAATAGTTCGACTCAAACCGCTGAATCGTTTCTTTTATTTCTACCAGTTTATATAGCTTTTCTTTACTCACTTGTGAAGTGCAAAGTATAACTGTTAGACTGACTTAACTGTAGCAAGGTCATACTCTCCCACTGGGGGAAGTAGTGCCGTACTTCCCTACCCATCCACAGGATCGTTCAGTTACGTCTAAGTGGTTTAAAAAATTGTATTTGTATCACCTGGCCGCCGCAAACCGTAGTATACTCCAAATGCGCATTCATACGATTCGGAATGGAAGTCGAATGCGGGGCGTATCCTAGAAACACCTACCCGAGTGACTCTGTCCTATAACAATAGTTAGTTTCCTAGAACGGCCATTCTATGCTGACAGCAAATCCTGTCAGCTTGGTGTAGCTTACCTATTATTGCTGATAAAAATTCGTGGTAAAAAGTTGTAAATCAGATGTGCTATACTGTATACCTTTCGAGTCGTTTTCCTAATCGAACCGATGGCAGCAAACCCGGCTTAGTGTAGGGTAAGAGTGATGTAGGTATGGTTACTTGATAAATAGATTTCTATTGCTTACATGATGCATGCAGACGGGCCAGAGGGATTCCCCGACAATTTCTTGTCGGCTGGAGAAACCGCTTTATGACGTGCTGATAGTCCGATAATATCTTATGACTGTGCGATAGCTGCTTTCTGGTTTTGATCAATCTCTGAGCTCCTTCCCTCCAATCTGCTCGACCTAAAATCGTCGGTCCCATCTTCGGTTGTAGCTATCTTCCCCGTTTTAACATTGTTAGATTTAGATGATCACCATCAAGTCTGCTCAACGTCTTCCTCGTGGTTTGAACGTCGAGTGGACGGACGGAATGCGAGCGAAATTCAGTAACGTTTGGCTTAGGGACAACAGCCTTCATATGCGACCTGCACTTATACATCTTGATCTCAATCCATGTCCACAGGTTGTTCAGTTTTTCTTGTATGTATATATTTCATGTAATATTCTCTGTGATAGTCTGTGGGCAAGGTGTGGCGTGCTATAGCACGCACATGGTCACGGGTTCAAATCCTGGCTCGATATTCGCCTAAGCCAGCTAAGTTCTTCATCCCTTCGGGGTTGTTTAATTGGTACCAGACTCGTCTGGGAAGATAATAAAGCACTGGATTGTACATCGGCTGGCCACCGCAAGTCATTGTATAGGCCACATACGCATTCAATACACCGTTACGGTTCAGAATGAAAGTCAAGTGCGGAGCGCATCCCTTAGACTTTGAGTATTTTCTCGGTATTATTACAGTAACCCATTCAAAGGGTTTCTAATCTATTGAAATATACTGTAAACGTGTTTGATTTGTTTCTTATCCTACTTGTATATCTCTGTTTCTCTCTGCAAAAAAGGCAATCCGAGAAGATGTCGTCTACGTAATTCTATTTACGGGCTCGCTCTAGAGAGCAAAACTTCCAATCCCAGTTGTTTGCCTACCACGGTGGTGCAGATTCCACGTTTTTCGATATCATGACCGTCTTTGATGCATTCTTTTTTTCGCAGTGGAGATATATTAGAAGCATCTAATTTTTAATAGGCGGATTGCCAGGCTATGCATTGACTCTCATGAATAGGCTATTAAAGTGATTGTACATAAAAGGAAACTCTCCAGCATCATTTGTCGTGATGACAGCCTGAAATAAGCAAGTTTGCCCTACTACACTTCATAGTGAGTTAGGTAATTCGGAAAATTTCAAAGCATTTATTTTTGTATATACATTCAAAAATACGCAGTGACAGTGGCTCACCTAGTCACTCCGGACCTCCCAATCTTCTAGGGTAAAAATACCGCAAAAGTCACTTCATGGGAGCAAGTTAATGTGTAAATTGGATTCGCATGTAGTTGGTCTTACTAGCTTGCAAGGGGGCGCATCGCTTAGTTCAGTATCGGGTTGATAATTTCTCTTCATCTTATAATTGGTATTAATGCGGTGGGCAGAGGTGGTGTGGTGGCGAGTGGCGCAATATCACATACACATGGCTCAAGGATCAAATCACAGATCGACATCCATCTTAGCCAACTGAGCCTTTTATTCTTACAGAATCGGCTTGCGGATAACAGAATTGTCTGAAAGGATAGAATAACTGATTTGCTTTGTCATTGTATAGTCCATCCAATACGTCACCACGGTTTTTAATGGAAGTTGAAGCGGGGCACATCTAAAACAGGATTGTTTAACTCCAAATGCGTTATCTAAGTCTTTTTTTCCCATGGTAAATCCAGCTAGTTCAATAGATAAGGGTTTATCTTTGGTGATTTAGAAAGTCGCCTTATCAAGTAACTGTGTTTCCCTGGAATGGCCACCATTTCTTCGAGCAGATTTTCCCAGTGAATTCCTTCGCTCCCACAGCCACGTTCAACCTGCGACCAACCTATGCAAAAATCCCAATAAACAGGTTCGTAAGACGGTCTTCGCAGCAGTTTGCCAGACAAATTTGTCTAGCAAAGGACATTGCACTTCTGAGAAAACAACTGTCAAAAATTGACTTTATTTTAGATTTTGACAAAACCGTGGCGAATCCAGAAACGGCCGTGTTCAGTCGATCAACGTCACATTGGCGCAATGATCTGGAAAGAACCTCTGGTGATCAATGGAACAGTTTGGCCTCACCTTGAAAAGGTACATGATCGATACAGAATGGACGTTTAGACTTTTTTCAACTAGTATCAAAGCAACTATCATTCAAATGCCCTGGTCCATTCGAAAGAATTTCTCCATGAGGAACACTGGCAAAGGCGAATTGTTCTTACCATTAGAGACAACCGGCTTTTTTTCTTAGCCGATAGTTTTTGAGCGCAGAGCCCCAGCTAAAACGCTATTTGAGGCTCAAGCCGATTTGAAAGAAGTCCGTTCGTTCAAATCAGTTCGTTTCGTTATAGTATAGAGAGTTTTCCCAACTCCAAAGATAGAGCAACCTCCAGAGGCTCTACAATAATACTTTCTCGAATAAGCAGGTCAAAATGTAAGGTAACAGTTTGCTCAAGTTTGCTGTTTTAATATAGCGATCTCCGCTTAACTGCATGTTTTCTTTTTTACATCTGGTTTCCGGTACGTTGGTACACAGGGAATCATCCGCAATCATCGGTCATGTGAAAGGTCGAGAGTTCAAAGTACGTGTCTGGCAGACTACGTCCTATTTAGGGTAATCGTTTTTAGTTGGTGGAAGGAAAGTGAACAATCCAAAACATGGATAGTGTTTACAGTTCCTTTACAATATTACTTTGCTATGTTATGTTTATTACGCTGCCAAGGCAAAAGTAGTATAAAAATAATGCCGACCTTCTGGAACCAACTTGAATAGTTGAAAAGTACTAGGAACGCGAATAGATAAATAATACGTAATCATACAAAGAGAAGCACGTAAAATAAGCCAAATAGTGCGTCTTCAAGTGCAGATTCAGAACAAATCCGTAGAAGCTGCAAAGAACTATGAAAGCTTATAACTAGATAGATTTGCTGCTGTTCGAACTTACAATTAGAAAAGAAATCCGGAGTGTTCATGTTCTTGTTACCTTTTTGAAGACGCTAGCCGCTCTAAATGTGTAACTTCTGGCTCTTATACTGGTTCTGAGCCTAGTGATTTATTTTAGTCTGACCGCCTCTGGTTCAAGAGTGAGTCGTATAATAAGGAACAAAAGAACCAAATATATTACTTTGGTACAGTAGCTTGTGAACCATACATACGTCAAATACCTTGCGCCGTGATTCCGAAATAGAAAGTTCAAAGTATTTCTTGCTGTTGGTGATTGCACTAGGTAAATTTTCCCTTTTCGACGGGGTGGTTAGAATGTGTTGCAAAATCGAGGGGAAAAGAAAGCGATTCATCCGATGCAAATTTTCAGCAAGCCTATCCGTACTGGTGACTTCTTTTGAAGGCGGACGAGTTCTCACTTAGTTGTAGACGCTTTGAGGCAATTTTTCGGTTTTATGTTTTTCATGGCAGCTCGCTTCAGTAAGCTACCTGCTTGTAGCGTGTGCATCCCGCTGCGAATGATGCAACCTTCAACGCTTCTACAACTAAGTGAGAACTCGTCCACCTTGGGTGTGTAACGTCGGGCTAAGCCGGTTTTGGAGCTCTTATTACGCCCTATCTAGACTTTTTCGGCCCGACAACGTCCCTTGTGCTATCCTTGGGAGTCATAGGTTAATCACACAGAGCAATCTCAGGAGCATTTTTTACTTGTATTGAATTGTGCCTTTAAAGCAGCAAAACATTTATTTTATTGAATCTTTTTTGAGCAGAAAATCTCATTGTGTACGTAGAGTTAGATAAAGGACAAGGGTGAACCATGTTATTGGGTTATTTAGCCCCTAGATGTTCGTATTAAAGATCCTAAAAGGAAGTTGAGCTTATGAACCAATTCAAACCAAATTCTGTGCTTCCTTGAAATTTTTTTCGTCCATCATTCGAGCTCAATTGCTTGTCAACTTGCTTTCGTTTACTTCCCAGCGAGACCTATTTACCTGAAGCTGGAAGATCACTGGTGCTTTCCATACTTCATACGAAATGCATGAGAATTAGTTCAGGGAACTCGACTGGTTTCTGTGTGAACGAAATATGGTGGCATTGGAGTTGGGCTAGGAGCCAAACATTGGGAATCGAAATTATAACGAGTAACTGAGTTACTCATAGGGCCAAAGCACGCTAACGCGAGCGTGACATCAAAAAACGTTTAGATATTCCTGATTCTAGTTACGCCCACGTCCCTCTCAAGAATTATTGGCACTTATTCATTGCATTGTTTTCATGTTTTGGAGGCGTTTTTTGAGGTCATCGTGGAATCGTAGCACAGGAGTCGGAATTGTGCGCACATAAAACCCTCGAGGCATTTTGGATACAAGTCACTGATCCAAAAATGAGTCATAGAGAAGACTGCCTCGCAATCACGCGGGAGCTGGCAGCCTTATATAAGATTGGCCTTCCCGCAGTGACTTTGACTGAGGACTCACTCCAACTGACACTGGTCGATTGGTGCCATCAAAAGCTGGGTGGTTCCGAAGAATACACGAGGCTACGGTGAGTGCCTCTCCCTCCCAGCCTCTTTGTGCCCTGGGGGTTTCGAACTTCGGTGAGTCGGTGGAGATATTCGGTCGGATAGTTACAAATTGTTGCGATCCTTTCCGGCTCTGAAGAAGGCGATTTCGCCAAAACGTTAGTCCAATAAAGCTTGTTTAGAAACCACGTGAAGAGTTAAAGAAAACAATAAGTTCAACAATCATTGCGATGTGTTTTAGGCTTCTAAGCCGAGAATGAAAATGGAGTTTGTTCACACGTCTGTTCACATTATGAGCGACAACAAGCTACAATCATGTTTCAAAAGGCTTTTATAAACACATGCACATGCTAAGAGTCTGTCCTCAAACTCTTCGCATGTTGCACGCAGGTATCCCACCTCTATTTCTCCTCATTGTCAGGCCTTTTCAGTCCTGTCTAATGCTACAAACCGGTGTGGAGAACTGCGAAGGCTTCTTTTTGGCTTCCTTCTTTTCTCTATGCTACTGAAATCGAGTAGCACCCGAGGAAGTGCTTGGCTCAGCAGGCTAGAGCGCTATTCTGCTGACAGCAGCAAGGACTGCCACAGAAAGTATGGTTAAATCGAGGCTCCATCCAATACGTTTATGGCCATGCTCTTCAGGCACGCGTCTTTGTCATTTTTCACGCCGCTACGACGAATATCGGTGGCGTCTTACCATTGCCCGTGACTCCATTTGCAAACCACCCTTTTGCTATCCTTATGGCAAAAGATAATGCTTTCGATATTTCTAGCCAGGTCGTTTTTGTTTGCTAAAGATTGGCTCTACCGTGAGAGTTCTTCTCGACTGGAAGTGCTTCAGTGAAGACCCCATCCTCTATCGTTGTCTGAGGGGATGCTTGTCTTCACTGAAATGGACCAGCAACCTCCTAAATTTTTCGATCCTGTATTTGCTAGTTTTTGGCGATATAAATGAAAAGGTCCTTAATGGCACATAAAACATTCACAATGCATTTTTGCCTCTTGTTGCATCGAATGAACCTTCACCATCTTATAGACATTAGGGGTCCTACTTCGACAGCTGTGCAGATTATAAGTACTCTGATGACGATTCAGTAGCGGATAAAGTAAAAGCGATCAATAACCTTCAAATAGATAGTATTTGGATTCCGGTGCCCCTAGTTAAGAAACACCTCGTATTTTCGAGTTTAGCCCCACCAATCTCTGTGTTTCACGCGCCTGCTGAGAAGGCTTGACATAATTTCATTCGCTAGAGACTAGTAGTTATTTTCTGATTCTAAGGTAAGTTTTCGAACGGATGGAATTCTATACAAACGACCTCGCATTTTACGGTACTTTAGCCTTTTATGGTCGGAGTTGCGCTTAGTCTGGGCAGGTCCATCAAATCTTGGACCTTGCATGTTTCTACATTTATTTTTCTTATCAATTGAAAATTCATTAACTGTTGCTTACTTCGAAGGTGCTCCTCTCACTATAGGTTAGCACCCCTTTTCACAGTGGAGCCTTTTTGAAATTGAATTAGGAAATTTTGCCCTTGGCGCTGTCCTCACCGGTAATCCCTTCGCCCCTGTACGGTGGGGCCTTTGCTGAGCTTACATATGTTCCGTTGACCCTGCTATGAGTTCCAATCGTTCCAGACACCCCGAGCCATTTACGTGCAGGAGCACACTCCGAAGCGCTCCCTTCACGTAATATCGAATTTCGCGACATAAAATGACAGATGACAATGAGGCAAACAGACTGGCAGGCAGGCCAGGCAGGCAGGCCAGGCAGGCAGGCAGGCAGGCAGGCAGGCAGACGACAGACAGACAGCAGACAGACAGACAGACAGACAGACAGACAGACACAGACAGACAGACAGACGACAGACACGACAGACAGACAGACAGACAGACAGACAGACAGACAGACAGACAGACAGACAGACAGACAGACCAGACAGACAGACAGACAGACAGACCAGACAGACAGACAGACAGACAGACAGACAGACAGACAGACCAGACAGACAGACAGACAGACAGACAGACAGACAGACAGACAGACGACAGACATGACAGACAGACAGACAGACCAGACAGACAGACAGACAGACAAGACAGACAGACAGAGACAGACAGACAGACAGACAGACAGACACGACAGGACAGACAGACGACAGACACAGACAGACACCAGACATGACAGAACAGAACAGACCAGACAGACAGACCACGACAGACAGACAGACTAGAACAGAACAGACAGACAGACAGACAGACAGGACAGACAGACAGACAGACAGACAGGACAGACAGGACAGACAACAGACAGACAGACCAGACAGACAGACAGACAGACAGACAGACAGACAGACAGACAGACAGACAGACCGACAGACGAGACAGACAGACCAGACAGACAGACAGACAGACCAGACAGACAGACAGCCACAGACAGACGACAGACAGACAGACAGACAGACAGACAGGACAGCCAGACAGACAGACAGGACAAGACAGACCAGACAGAGACAGACAGACAGACAGACAGACAGACAGACAGACAGACAGACACAGACAGACAGACAGACAGACAGACAGACAGACAGACAGACAGACAGACCGACAGACAGACAGACAGAAGACAGACAGACAGACGACCAGACAGACAGACAAGACAGACAGGACAGACAGACAGACAGGACAGACAGACAGACAGACAGACAGACAGACAGACAGACAGACAGACAGACAGACAGACAGACAGACAGACAGACAGACAGACAGACAGACAGAACAGACAAGACAGACAGACAGA
>LS997562.1:21857737-21885237 GCA_000469685.2 Haemonchus contortus | reverse complement strand
CATGTCAATGTCACCTGTATCGCCTTTCGTCCCGTTGATCATCGATTTTCTCGAGCGCACGTAGATAACGCAGAGTATTCCAATGGATCATACCCACTGGAGGGACACTGGGCATGCATTCCTTTCATTCAAAGCTTTCGTGAAGGAGTCTGACCATTACGCTGGCGACCGTCCTGGTCAAGTCTGTAACCGCCCTGGCCCAACAATCATCACTACATCGCATAACGTGTCTGGCCCCTCTGATTTCCGATTTCTTGGCATGAGCAACGGCATCCCTGGTCTTCGTTCGTTTAGGGGCTCAGAACTCTGGATTCCCTTCTGCGCTCACGTGTACAGAGAAATTCTAAGCATCGTTCTTTCCACAGCGCCTTGAATGACACTGACCGCGTGCTCATCCTGATTTCATAGAGTCCGAGTTTCTGAGGGCTATATAGGCTAAGCCAATAAAAGGGAGAAAGGATCCAATGCCGCTCGGATTTTGAGTTTTCTCAGGGCACAGGAGACTGGCCAATGGTTGATCGCCGGCCCAACGGTTGCGCGTTTGAAGCTCACATGGCTTTGCTCTCGGCGTTGTCATAGCCTGACTCCTGCAACATGAATCTGGCTATTCTCTTTTTCAAATAAAAAAAGAAAAAGAAAAAAGGTTTCTGACATGTCTGCCTAAATGAACCTGTGATCCCCGAGAAAAGCACAAGCGACGCTGTCGGTTCGGGAAACATTCAAGGTAGGACGTAATAGGGATCCCAGAACCGGCTTAGCCGACGGGGTGTGTGTCAAGTCGTGCGTCCGAGAGGCGCGCGGCAAATTGTGCGGCGAAGTTCGTTGCGGATTTGGACGGCTGCAGCGTCAGGATAGGTACGAACTTCGCCGCACAGTTTGCCGCGCGCATCCTCGGACGCACGACTTGACCGCCCCCCCTAGCCGACTTATACACACAGGCGGACGAGTTCTCACGGCGTTGTTGGAACTGTGTGGTTTGCATCATTCATACCCGAACGCACTCTTTGCACGCGGGGGACGGAACTTACGTGCGTCCGAGGTTGCGCGCGGCAAATTGGCGGCGAGGTGCGTGGTGATTCGAACGACTCTGGCGCCTATCATTGGGGCCCAAATTTGAAGTAGAGTAGATTAGTAGTATCACCTAACCCTACTCATCTACTGTACTTCAAATTTGGGCCTCAAATGTAGGTGCCAGAGTCGTTCGAATCGTCACTCACTTCGCCGCGCAATTTGCCGCGCGCATCCTCGGACGCACGTATGTACACATACCCTTTGCACACACATAGTTTATTGTAGCCGCACATAGTTTACTCATGCCAGGTGTAAGCAGTGGCACACACGTGGACAACTCGTCCAAATACCACTTCCGTGCAACTTTTGTCGTAACATTTTCGTCCAATCCCTTGCCTTACTACTTTGTTGAAGCCTTATATTTCTCTGAATATGCTGATTTTCGCATTATTTTTGCCTTTTTGCACTATTCTGGACTATCACTTTATTCGTTCAAAGTGCGTACCCTAACATTATCGTGAATGATGCCTTCAAGTCCCGTCAGCCTCATTGTTTTTGACCAGCACAGAATCGGCTTTAGGCCCTGAGGGATGAGTAAGCGACCTGATCAACTGGCCTTTATTAACAAGCTGCCGGTTATGTTCACAGCTCCAAGACTAGAAATTCCATTAATTACTTTCTTGTTGAAGACCGTGTTCAACAACGACTTCCGCTCCAGCCAGATGACGACGGACAATTTGATCTTCTCTATCGCAGTTTGAAGTCGTTCTACAGTATTTGCTGTGAGATGCAACAAGAAATCTATATCAATTCAGATGAGTTGCTCGTCGTTGACAATTCCCAGTTGCTCATTGGCGCCCCAGCACAGTGGGGACGAGAGATGAGAGTTCGTATTTTCGCTTGAGCCTTTCACAAACCTTGGGACAAATTATTGTTCCCGGTCTACTCAGTTATGCTGTGTACTGCATATGACTTCAAAAAGGAAATATAAAAGGCATCCCACCGTGCGGTTGCGTCGCGAAACCCGACATAACCTATCTTTCCAGTTTACTTCATCAGTTTAGTACAGTTTCGCAGAAACTTTCAACGGTTATCGTCAAGATATGTACGTTGAGAAACTATATGCTTCGCTACCGCACCCCATCACAATCAGCTCGTTCCTCAATGTTTTTTTATACGAAATAACCTTCAGTGGAAAGCAGTAAAGCTTAAACAGTGTAAATAAGATAGGTTCCAGCCAGAATCGATCAACCATTGTGATTGGTTTGAAAATCACATATTCGCTCGATACCGTCCATTCAAATATTTGTAGCTAGTCTGTTCACCTCGCTTACTCAGTTTCACTCAATGTTAGGTCGCTTGAGGTGCAAAGCGATGGTATGTCAAACATACGGCTTGATCCCCTCGCGGCTTTCACGACTACGAAGATTGCGAAGCTGTCACAGCTAGACACTAGACAGCCACCAGTTTCCAAATCGATTTCATTGTGAAATCTTATCTCACGGTTCGATCGGAATCATTAATGATCGCTCTATATGATATTTTCCAATATTTGAACCTGTTCCGGTCCGTTTCGAGAATATTATTGAGTCGTCTGTATCTATAGATCAATCCTACCGGAATCTTTTGTAATTTATGTATTCGATTCGCTCAAAGAACTGGTCATCATTTCTCTGAATCTTAACGAGTCTATCTTCCTCAGGAATTTCCTTGATGATAATCTTCATTGATGTAAGTATTTGTAAATAGATTTTCAGGTTATTTGACATAAAACTTATCCGTGCTGTATTTCATGACTAGCACCGTATTTAACAAAGAAAGTCACGATTTTTCTTCATGTCGTATTGAAAAGGCCTATTGCTTGTTCCTATGAATATCATTGTTTTTCTACAGTGGAAGTCTTGTCTCGCGAGGTAGTTGAGCTTACTGGTAGGAAACGAGAAAGAATGAGGAAAGGAAAGGATCAGTTACAGTTGACGTCCTTAGAGTATAAAACACAAAGATTTGCAAAATGTTCTGATTTCTCTCGCTCAAGCATCACCCTTCGGGGCTTGTTCATTCTCCTACTCACAATCAAAATGCGTTATATCGAGTATATGTACGTAAGTATATGTCATTGAGTTGTGAACGTATCTGCCGAAAACTTGGTATTAGTAAAGATTTCTCCTGGGAAACCTTTTTCTGTAAGATTCCATGGGCTTTCTGTTACTATCCCAGTTAACCTATCGCCTTTACCCCTTTTGAATGTGGACGCTCTAGACTACAAGAATGGAGTGTAAGTTGCCGACCAAACACGCATACAGCGCCCGCTCCCTATGAGCGGACCTCCTCACCCCACCTTTGGAGTAGGGAGGGGGATGGGGGAGGGGAAGGAGGGAACTTCCAGCCACCTACCAACAGTACCCCGGTCCCTTTGCCTGTTTGATAAGTTTTATTACGGAATAAATTCATATTCGAATGCCGTATCATGGCTTCACTTTTTATTCTCCATTTGTTATACTCCACCAACTTTGCCCAATCTTCTTCATCAAATCGTCACAAAAAGAAGTGTAAGGATGCCCTCTTTTTCTCAAGATCACGCAATCGTTCGGAATCAATGTTTTCCATGAAGAGGCTGGCAGCAGCAGAGTATAAAAAGTTTCGGTGAAGGTGGTAAAGGGTTGCTAACCTGTCGTTTCTCTGTACGAAGTATACCATGTCAGCTAAGGAATGTTTCACAACGAAGCTCACACCACGACGTGCCGTGCCTCCACCGGAATGAAGTGAGACTGTACCTGTACCTGTACTACCTTCGCCCGTACTACCACCACATTTGAACTGTTTCGGCCCACAGGAACTGGAGTTACGGATTTGTATATCCGGTACAGCATGCTATTTCAGTATACGCCCCGAACCGAAGAGGACAGCAGCCCTTGGATATACTACTAAAGAGTTTGAAGCTCAATGTCCAAGGAAACAATCGGATATATACACACTGACATATACACACCACACATACCACGCACAAATACAAGCACACATACAACATACATACACACAGAAGCCCACGTAAACACACACGAAATAAACATTCGACTAATCAGTAGACACACTTACCTTACATGTAGTAGGATAATGGCAAAGCTTTCTACCCATATCTGGGTCATTCTTCTTTACAACGGATGAGGCCACTCCTCTAACATAAAAACCATCGAAAGTTGTTCTAACGTTCGGCCTGAAGCCCCTCCTAAGCGGTTCCGTGCGCACTTCTCACAACGCTTCGCAGTCTAAAACAAAGAGGTTGGAGATGAACCTCGTTTGGTCGATCGATTGCGGTTTCATGCTCCTGGTATATTATTGGCATACAAGTGAGTTACGCACTTCTAAAGTACCTTTATGGAAGTTTTCAGAAAACTACGGCAGAAGCTGGACTGTCGAGAAACTTTCTGTAGGTTCTTTCGTTAAATCCTATACATTAAAGGTCGGTGGAGACGGGCATATGAGCTTCTCTTCGCTATTTAGATTGAAACATTGCATATAATGATAGGAAGGATATTAATTTTCGACCGCCTCGGCAGATATGGAAGGGTGTGACGCAGTTGGAACCGTTTTGATCGATATCTTCAGTGAGAATACTTATAGTGAAAAACGAAAAACCTAAAAATATGTGCATGACGAAAGTGTGTGCTCAATCAGTAGGACCAACCTTCTGTAATCTTTTATTCTAACCATTCCCAGTAACTACTTTTTGGTTTTTCCACCATTTTCTGCCATTTATTTAGATCCTTTTCTGAAAACGTTTTTTGTTCCTGCTCTCTGTGAGGGTAACTACACAGAATCACAAAATCGATGACCAACAACAAAACAGCATTATTTGCCATTCTGGGTGTAAAAAGCGAGCCGGCGAGGAAAGTTGAAGTGCAGTGAGGTCGCTGAAATCGTTGCTTATGCACTGGACCGCGGCTTGGTCCAGCCATTTTCAAAGTAAACGGCTGTTACGAGATTTCTAACGATCGAGGGATTCTCAGGGCATGCTTAGCGAACTAACCAATTATTACGAAATCTAACAAAAGATAGCTGCATATCATATCACTATCATGCCCACACCACTCCTCCCTCCTGAGTGACGTTCATTTTCAACCATGGCGGATGTCTGGTGAGTTCGACTATTGCATCACTTTCTATCTTTCCATTGTAACAGCCTTTCGCAGTAACTGCTCGGTCCCCTATACCGTTACTTTGAGAGTATGCGGCTGAAGTTGAGCTTGAACACCGTTTTCGTTTGCTCAGCCTTTTCTGCAGAGTCAAATTATGGATGCGCTTAGACTATGCAGCTGATCTTACTTTGCTCCGCTAACAACTTGAAGCTGCAGAGCTGGAAACTCTCCTGAGTCATCGTTGGCAGCTTGAACCTCACTTGCGTTTTAGAAAAGTCGCTCATTGATGTTGCAGCTGCCGTTGCGAAGTCCCTGAAGAACAACATCACCCTCTCTCACACGAGATTCCTCTCACTAGGTAATGGAGGTGACAGAAAAGTCTGCGAAACAGGCACTGAAGTCCGCCTTCTAATGTAACCACGTCGCTTATCTATAGGGTTTGAGGAAACTGTCATCGACAACATCACTGAGAAGAGCAACTCCATCATTGCTCTTATGCATAATAGTGATGCCTACAGAAATGATCTGGAGTTCTTCGATGTTCTGAATATTCAACAAAATTTCTGCCTTGGATGGGACTCCGAACCCGTACTTGTTCTTTGTGCGCACCGTGCTCTACTGATAACACTACCGGGACCCCATTTGCCTCGCCTTCAGAATGCTCACCAGTAGTCACACGTATATCATGATCAGCCCGTCAGCACCGACGAACAATGGAGATGTAAGATCCCATGATATAAACCGACTTGGTGGTTTCGATAGGATATCGCCCCGCCATGAGGGCATAATACTTGTGAGTGCTGATAAGCTAGGGCTTATCCTACTGTTTGTGATATGCGTAGTGTGTTTATGTGCAAACGTGTATATGTAAGTGTGTGTACACTTGTTACGTGTGTCTATGTTTATATTTTTGCATGTGTATGCGAGCATGTGCGCATGTATGTGTTTTCATACGCGAATGTGTATGTGTGCATGGGCATGCGCAAACATACAAACATCCACACATACACTTTCGCACATAAAAACACATACATGCACCCATACACGCATACACATGCAAAAATACAAGCATACACACATAAACAAACGCACATACACGCACATCCAAATGCAAACACATACACACATATACATAAACACATAAACACATGCCCAAATTCCCACATACACATATTCAACATACACAAATACATACACATACACAGAAACACACAAACACATACACACATACACGCATACACATACATTCACACATAAACCCATGCACACATATATACATACCCCCATAGACAAAAACAAACATACCCGCATGCATACACACATATACACACATAAACACATGCATACACATATTCACACGCACATACATACACATATACATACAAATACACACATACAGATACACACATGCAAACACACAAAAGCACACACACCGGTGCACACGTACACACATGCACACATAGACACTTACCTACACACACGCATACATGCACATAAACACTTACATACACACATACACGTGAGCACATATACACTTTGTCACTGGCGTGAAGGGACCATAAACGCTTTGTGACAGAAATTTCAGTAACTGATGGCGGGTGGAAACGAGCCAAAAAAATGGTAGCCCTAGGTGTACATACATATAATGCCCTCAACGTGAACAGTGGAACCTTTGATAGGCGATGTAGAATGTGAGGGACCATAAATGATTGGTAAAAAGAATCTATAACAATTCATAGGCGAGGACTAAAAAAGTGAGAATCACTGGGTCTCCAACACCCTTTGGGTTGACATTGGAACATAGCGCCTCAAAAGGTGGAATGAAAGATGAACTGATCGTAGATGATTGGTGACAAGAATTGATACCAACCGATAAAGACTGATAGCTAGCCACGAAAGCCAGAGCCACTGGGTCTGTAACGATTTCGTGTTACCGTGGCATTTCGTTATAATAGGTGATTTAGGCTGTGAAAGGACCGTAGATCTCTGTGACAAAACTGTCAACAACTGATAAGAGTTGACAATGTGCCTCAGAGAGCATTATCGACCCATCAATTAAAGTCCTGATACATTCGCTATCTACGATGTAGCTTCGACTCTTTGGTATGTTTCATTCGATAAGAAGGGATAATAGAGCAGGATAACAAAAAGTGAGTGGTCAGTCTCGTAGTAGAGAACGATCAGAGGGCTTCAGTATCAGGAGATGTAAATTCTGTTTTTTTAGCTATTAGGCCCAGCAAGGTTTATGCCCGATGAAGGCTCGCAATTTCCTCTGTTCAGATATCGTTTGCGACAAAGTTTATCCGACCGCCAACAATTAATGATTCTAAACTAGTGGTATATTCACAGAGAATCACAGAGAGAAGGCCCACGATAACGGGATCTGATAATGGTGCTACCATCACTCGATAACATTTGTGGGTAATATTCACGGCTTCGGTCGTTTTGCAATTAAATCCACAATGGGTGATTATTTTTTGGGATGAATAGCAGCACATCGAGGCTCCGAATCATAGGCGCACACACTGAGTACCACTTGCACTGCTCTGATAGTCCTCTGTCAAATTTCATGTGCGGAAAAGTATCATTTCTTTCATTGAAGGAGTCATGTTAGCCGCTAATCACCTCGTCATAAAAAGGAGGAGAGCTTGGCGTTAGCCGAGCGATCCGACTGGTCAAGGAGACGAAGCTTAGGGGATTCCGCGGTCATCAGTATAATGGATCAAGAATGCGGGTGCTAGAAAAAACAGGAGGGGTTTGAGTAACGTCGAGAGGCAAAGTTGTGCGCATAACTCGCCATCATTGTGGAGTTTGCATCATGTGCTGCTTCTAGAATAACAGCCTATAACGAAAAAAACCAAGTTTCAAGATGAATAGGGTCCTAGGCTTTCTTGGGATAAACTGCAGTCGAAGTATCTTGCATTTTCAAAAGTTTCTCACAAGCCATAATGTTATGCAAGGATTGGATCACCTTCCTTTATAGGAGTTCACACGAATTGATTTCTCGGAGTTGTGGGGACGACAGTGGAAACCCGTAAGAGGGACCTCGAAACTGATCGATTTGAACAACTCATAAATTTAGAGAGTTCGTAAGAGGGAGGTGTTATTAAGAACACGAACAAAGAGTACCAACCGTTCATCACTATAGTGCAAGGAAGGCAAAGAACTGCTCCTTAGCTTTCACGAAAGCTCTGCTTTTTTGAAGCAAGTATAAAGTGCTTGATGGTAATAGAAGTCATTCACGTCATTGAGAATGCCGACGGTCTTTCAAACCGTTCATCACTATAGTGCAAGGATGGCTTTTATCCTCCCATACGAGTCTGGTACCAATTAAACGACCCCGGAGGGGTGGAATGATTGATGGTCTAGGCGGATATCCATGAGGATGCGTCACTTGCCACTACACCAACTCCGCCTTTACAAAAAAAATACCTCGGAACCACCTGGAACTTTTGCGATTGTAATATCATCGATCCACAAGGATTTCAACACTGATCGGAAGAGATGACTTGATCAGAGCGATAGCATTTGAACGAAGTTTTTGGCAAAGCGCTTGAAGGCGCTATGTGCCCACGATATACTTCTCGAGGAAGTCGAAGAGAGCAAGAAGGTGCACTGGCTTAGTTCGCTGACTTCATCAAAAAAAGGCCCCTCACTCCACAAGGTCGAGGGCTGTTCCTCTTTTAGGACATTACAATGTGATCTAAAATCTGAACCGTACTCTTTTTTCAATCCTTCCCACGAAATAGAATCTAGGGATAACATATTCCAGGGTCTCTTTCAAAGAGCAATCTCCGAAAATATTTTATTTACATCTAATGCTCTCGCAGTTGCCTCCCATTTTTATGCAAGGTTATGAACAGGTTTAAAATGCATTTCCAGCATTGACGTGTTTTTGTAATTTAGTTTCGTTCTCATGATTAGTTATTCATTAGGTGACCTCACATGGCAGAGCGGTTTTATTTCCGCCCTACTTACCATTAGGCGGAGCCAAATGCCAGAAGTGGTCATTTCAGTGAAAGCTTGCTGCTTCACAGAACACTTGCGCAAATCATCACCTCAGACCTCTTCGGGATCCGAGACTTATGTTACTTCTTTACGTGTGCTTTGACGTTTCATCAATCCACTCTGAGCACTAGCGAGCATAAAAACGGTGTTCGAGCGAACTCAGCATTTGCCATTATTAAATTAGTCTAGACGCTAGTTGCGTAAGTTTGAGCAACCACACTGAACCATGCGCGGAAGAGAAATGAAATTCATAACGGCCTTTGCCTCTGCTTGTAAACGTGACGCTACAGATTTTTTTCATGTCTGAAAGAGTCCTTCTGTTCGCATTGCTCTGGATGCTGTTGCACTGTGCAAAGAATGAACGTCTGCGTATTATATATGTTCTCCTATCTGGAATCGCTCTTCATTGTGTTGACGGCTTAGAGACTTCCGATGTAAGTGTTTAAACGAATGCATGCTCAAAAGCATATTATATGAATCATCGAAATAAGCAATTTTGGTCCTGAGAAGGGTCATTTATACCTTGATTAGTCATCAATTTACTCAAGGATGCCATCAACGTTTCCATGCTCATTGCTGCCAGCAGCCCACTGAAGCCTACTCGCTCTGCAAACACGAGGCAAACCATATTCCATCTGATCGAGTTTTTTTGTGAAGATGTCTGATCATCACGCTGCTATAGTTCGCAGTGTGCTGCCTAGTTCGCAGTGTTCAATTGGCTCTCCGGAAAGTCTAGTCACTAACCGCTTGAGTCTAATGGTCATTGCCGAATTGCATGGCTAGCCCGACCCACCTGGTCTTTGACTCCCTGACGTATGCATGTAACTTCGCTACCTATATCCGCTTACGGATTTCAAAACCTCGATTCGCTTTGTTGGTGAACAGAAACTCAGGAAACTGTTTTTTACGGTGGAGTGGATGAAGGTGAGCGCATGCTTTCGTGCTTATGTACATATACTCTGAGTCTTTGGGACGTAGGTAAAGGGGGAAAGGACACTAAAGTTTGAAAGGGAAAAGGGAATAGTCTTTTCCACTACTTTCCCGATGTTCTTGAATATTCCATATGTTGCTCTTTTTTCTTTTGCTTGACTGTAGGGCTAGATCGCCGATCAAGTTGGTTTCTCGACCCATGTGCTCTCAGAGATGTCATTATCGTATGATTTAAAAAATCGCCAGGTATCATTTCATCCCTGATAGCTGTCGTCCTCTTGAGGTTGCAAACGAGTATTCGGACAGGCGCTTTCTGCAGCGGAGTTGAAAGTATGGACCCGAATGTATAGAGACCTCTGTGACAAACCATTTTGGTCTTCGGCGCGGCGAAGCTCTTATCGATATTGTGGATGGCCTTCATAGTCTTCATACAAGCATGCTCTTCATAATCTTCTTACAATCCTCGACGGCTTTGTCGAAACTGCTTTTTTTCGCTTTCATATGTTTCTTTTATCACTTCTCTGCATAGCTTTGCAAGTTAGTGTGCTAGTTGTAATCTTCTGCAGCTTAACCAATCGTGCTCTAATCTATCAGGTCAAAACTATGTGGAAAGATGCTTTTGGTGACTTGTAAACGATCCGCTTACTCAGCACTACCGCGACTTTGTTCGACTTGCCGGATGTACCCCTAGGCAATGTTGTCGACGATAGAGTTTTCCTATAAACTGACAGCAGAAGCGAAGCGAATCTAGGAAGAAACTTACTTGGGACCACCTTTTCGAAACTTTGTCTGACTCTTAAAGTTTGATGTTTGTGCTAGGGTGGTGAGGAATGTCAGGACTGGAATTGAATTACATCTTCTTGCTAGCTAACAACGGATTGAGGTCCTCAAGCTTTCATAATAATCAATGTTGATGGCCAAGTGCGTGTTGAGCAGTACACCCAAGCCGTTGATGCATATGCTGTGGCACGTTTGCTGGAACAGTTCTTCTGTAGTCTGACACAGAGGATAGTGCGGCAGGATATGCCTTTTGTCTCGGTCTCTTTGGTAATGTCGTTCATAAGTTCCCTAGCTTAATCACCGGACCTTCAATATATTAGGTCATCTCATTCCAAAGTTCGCAAGCTTTTATTCGAATAAAATGAACAGCAAACAAGATAAAAAGCTAACATTCTCGTGTTCTGTCAGGTAGGCTCCATCATTGTTGACGGCCCTCTCCAGCGTCCAGATAGCACCTGGACACCAAGCAGCTTCTTTCCTTCAACATGTGCAGATAAAATGCTGTTGAAGTCCGTTTCGGCGATCGACCAGTTGTCAAGGCGTTTGCCACTGCGACGTACCTTCATTTGACCGAACCGGTTGAAGTCGCACGGCTGAAGCTCGGGAGAATAGGGCGGTTGAATCTAGGTTTCAATATTCTTTTTTTTTTTGAAAAACTGCTGCGCAATTCGAGATGGGTGGGGCTTGGCATTGTCATGAGCGATAATGGCCCTCTTGAAGTTGCGTACTGCCATCCGATTGTCGGTATTATCGTCGAGAAACTGGCAATACATTTCAGAAGTGATGGTCATTTTTTTAGGACAAAGTCGCCAGAACGCTACGCCTCAGAAATCCATTGCCATGATGAGCATCCACTTGGAACCACATGACTCTTTATGAACCAATTCGGGCGGTTCCGCATCGGCGTCCATCTAAACCCGACGCTTGTGACTTTCGGGCTCAGTGTAAAACCCACCCATGTTTCAACTATAGCCAACTTTCGTTTCGTGAGTCGTGGGTGGCCTCGTTGGCGGAGAAGATTGTTCTACAGGCATCAATTCGGTTTTGGACCTGTGCTTCTGTAAGTAAATGAGGTACTCATACACACATCTTCTTGACCATCTTCAATTCTTTGGACACAACTCGGCCAACGGTAGTAGCAGGAATGCCGGTCTCGCGGGCAAGTTCGGCAATAGTGCAGTCTCTGCGCTCAGCCATTCGACGCTTGATTTCAGCTACTCGTTCTTCGTGTGCGGAGTGAACATTGTGAGCACCACCTCGGCCTTCACTTGTCTCCGTTCTTCCTTCTTTGAACATTCTTACCCATTTCTGCACATTACGCTTGAAGAACTCCGTCCCGTCCATTTGTTGATTGTGCTCACAATGAAGTTGAGCTTCGGATTCTCCTTATATAGCGCCCCATTCGATAATTTCGCGTTGGTCCTGTTCGGTAATACTTCTTTTCAAAATGTCAATATCTTCGCTGCACCCATGATGTCGAAATCGGGCAGTGTCGTAGCTGACGGTCCTCGCTTCTGATCAAAACACTGTGGATGGTGACAGCCTCCTTCATAATCCCGCCATCTCTCTGGATGTCTGCGAACTTTTGAATGAGATGACCTTATACATACAGGGTGCGCCAAGAATATGGTAACAAAAAAAGGTGCAAATATCGTGCAAAAACCGCAATTCATATTGATACATGGTGAAATTATGTGGACTATTTACAATGCATCGCATCAACAAAATGAACGCACAGTCATTTTATGAAGCCGTTTCCCACGTCAATTATAAAGACGCTTCGGCTACTCGTCGACGGCACCCAGAGTTTCTTAAGAAGTTTCTGTCCGGGTCTCACGAGGTTGGCGAGTTATGGACAAAAGTTCCTCCTAGAACGAAATTCGAACCCATACTTAAGATATCCGGGCACCGTGCACTACTCCTTCCCCCTTCTCCTTACCCTACCGATATCCCGCTTGCCCTCGCTTTGGCTCAAATGGCATAGCTTAGCAGCACTCACACGTACAAAGTGTTGAGCTGGTCGGCCATTATCAGCACAGAACCGCTTGCAATGACCACCAATATTAGCAATGACCGGCTCAACATGTTGTACGTGTGAGTGTTGATAAGGTGTGCCATATGAGCCGTCAAGAAGGCGAGGGCAAGCGGGGTCCCGTTAGTGCACGGGATAGAGCACGGTGCCCGGACAGCACAAGATAGACGGGTTCGAGTCCCGTCCGAGGCTGTCGTTTAGTCAATAACTCGCCAACCTTGTGACGCTTTCGCATCGCGTACTGCGACGATATAAGAGCAACTCAAAACAGATATAACAAAACATCAACTTAAAACAAGGTACCCTTGTCCGGACTTTCTTCAACGATTTCTTAGAAGCAACAATAGTGGTGGGTTTGAATGCATGGCTTATACCCACCGACCCATTCGACTGCAGTCCTAGAAATTCGTGGGCCAATTGGGAGTAGGGGTAAAATCGTCAACATCCATCAACACCGGTCTTGATCTTTTTCCATTCGTGAGCGAGTGCGAGAGTGTTCCCATTTTAGGAATGAAATACCCTCATAAAGATATTCTCATAAATTTTTACACTTTTCTCGACAAAAATAAGCGATATCGCTGGCGTAGATTGCATTGCATGCATAGCTATCGTAGAAGAGACTTCTAGTAAAAAGATATACGTGTACTCTGGGATCTCAGCATTCCTTCCATGCTGGACACCTCTTCGTCAGAAAAAATTGGGTCGAAGCGCGTGCCGCGTGCAGTAGAGCCCGTCATTTGTTCTTCTTCCCAGACTTCTTCTCGCCGAAAGTTTATAAGGCTTCCGAAACCTATCTGGATACAATCGTGTTTGCTCGTGGAAGACTATTTTCACCGAAGTGGAACATACAACCAATTCTGCAGTCATTTTGCTCGTATTTTTTCAGGTTTCGTAGCGTAACATTCCCGAGCAACTGTGTTTGGGAAAGGGATCGTAATTTAGACAAGACGACCGTCTTGAAGGTTATCTTTGACCTGTCCACGCATCGCGATTCAGCAGAGCGCCAGGCGATGTCGAAGATAGAGATGTCAAAACGACGAGAAATCCTGGAAGTGGTCGCACAAAATGCACGCAAAGACTGAACGGCTGCTGCGCGATAGTGAGGCTTCACAATTCTTCGTAAAACTGACGAAAGGGCACCAAAGCAGATATGTGAGCTAAGCCATATGATAAACATAATAAGAGGCGCAGTTTCTGGAATACCCTCTGACAAAGAAATTGCGGATTTCCGTGAGGTTGTTATTATACTTATCGCGCCCTGTAAACTTTAAATACAACATCCATGTGCTGAGAGTATATATTGCCATATTAGTCCTTTTCAACTGGATAGCCTCTCCAGGCCCTGAGACTTCGGCCTCCTCAATTTCTATCAGCGCTACCGTACGGAGCTTTATTCAGGTTTTGGAGAATAAGACCCATTTATATATTTTTTTTTCGAAGTATTTCCAAATGGAACTTGTTTTGACCTGATGTTTTCTTACCTATTTTACTTCGCCACAGTAAGTGTTTACGTGTTATCACATCCGAATAATTCGAATTCGAGCTTTCCCTTACGTAAACATGCAGGATACAAACAACCCACGTAGGCGCTTCACACTAATGCGCGGATAAATGTGAATAGACAGGTGAAAGAAGCGAAAAGATGATGAATCTCTATGACGATGATCAACCACCGCTTGTCGTCGGCTGATCATCGATTTTTTCAAACGAGCGTCAAGAACGTCTGCATCTATAAGAAGCCAGAATGGTCTGGTAGATCGTCCTCGCTAGAGATGAGCAAGGACGATCTACCAGACCAACTTCTTCTGTTCAGAACTTCCATTAAGAAGTCAGACTATCGGGTTAACGGCCGTTCTAGTGTTCGCTTGACGTCCCGATGGTTTCAGTCAGTAACCGTACTGGTCCAACGGTCGTCATGAATCGCAAAAACATCCCCCCTAATATTCGGTTCCTTACGCAAGTAACGACATCCCTGATCTTCGATCATTGATGGAGCTCGGAACTCCAGATTTCTTTGTGCACCTGAATGTATAGGGAAATCCCAAGTGTAGTCATTGTCGCAGCGGGTTGAAAGACGCTGACGCCATGCTCATCCTGCGCCCGCCCGTAGAATCCGAGTCTCCGGGGCGTACGTCAAAACTGTAAAGACAGGATTGCTGTAAAAATAGGCGCAGAACCGGATGTTCGTTGACGTTTTCACGGATCACTCGATATTTTTAAACGATCCTACGCCCCCTACGCGGCGCGTTTTTTCTGCTCAGATCCAGAGCCAGCTCGTTCATCATGTTGAGTTCTCGACCTGAACACATCTTGCTAAAGCATTCGGAAATACTTCTTAGCTCTTAACGATCGGAGATCGTTCAGAGTCAAGAAGGCATCAGCTACCGATCCGTTTTTCATGAACATCGGCTTTGCTAAATTCAGTTTCGAACCGATCTTCCCAAAGATGCTGTCTAATTTGAACGATATTCGTGCCGCCTGCTCCATGTTCGCTCTTTCAACCATGATATCGTCGGCGATGCGAAAGTGATGTGAGTATGATGTGAGTTTCTCTCCTCACGTTGACAACGACTTTCTTATAGAAGAGCGAGATCGTGATCTAGAAGTTGTAGTATAGTTTACGAAGCATCCTTATATGTGTACTGAGCACAAACACTGCGGGTGCCTAGGTTGTTCCTATTCGGTATTTAAGGAACTAGAGAGCCCTATTTAATTACCGCTTCTGCCTCCACAGTATCGGCGTGTCTCTCCGCTATCAAAGCGATATCATCAAGGATTGTCTTTGATGATCCATTCAGAAGTACTTTAATGATCACATTTTTCTCAGTATTATAATAGTAGAAAAAGGAACGGAATCAGAGGCGATCTCTGTCATACCCCGCCGTAAGGTCTAGTTGTGCACATAGATGCCCATCGTTCGCTTCCTTGACCGGAAAAATCAGATATTGTGGAACGTTTCGTTCTCAGAGCGTTCTCCAGACAACTGCTCAGCCGCTATCAGTGCTCTGGATAGCTCCTTGGAGACTACCACATTTACCGTTTTCTAACGCTATTTTGAAGTGAGAGAATATTAGGAAGCATGACTTTTTTGGATAATTCTCAACATCTTGTCTAGCTTTGAAGATGACATACATCGTACCTCCTATTGACATAAAAACGAATTGCTCCTATGTAATCGGAAGCAACCCCTTCAATCGTTTATCCACTAATAGCACGTAGAGTTTAATTGTGTCCGCAGTCAACCTGATCTCCCAGCAGTTGGTTGGAACTTTCCGTCGCATAGCCTTCTGCTTGAGCATAGGGACGCCAAGGCTTCCTCCTCTTTTACCTAAAACTCTTTCTTCGGTGCTCACGGTGTGCATGTTTTGGGTAAGCCACTTAGCATCGCAGTCTCGTAGAGTTTTACAGGCCTCGATTGGTAACCCATACGAATTCGTCGCTTTCGCAACTTCACCTTTCTTCATGCTCGACGGATCTTTTTTTCTGTCCGTAGTGCTACGGACTCAACGATGCCTACAGCTGGAATTTGCTTTCACGATGAAATTCTTCTTGAAAGATCTCACCGAGGTGTACTTGCCCCAGTGCTTTTCATCGCTGAATGTCTGAGTATGGTTCCCTCACTGTAATTCACTGCCATTACTACTCCAGTGTCCTAAGCAACGTGATCTCGAGGTTTGGTCAGCCGGAAAATGAAGTTCTTTTCGTTTCGGTCATCAAGTTTCTCTGACAATATCCGTATTTTTGATTCCGCTGCGGCAGCATCAGCGAGTCCCTTCAACTTTTGTATGGAGGTTAGGTCTTACTATGACTGTGCCTTCTCTCAGCGCTTTCTTTTGCCTCACAGCTCGCAAGGCTTCATGATTCTGGGACCACTTTTCATGTCTACTCCGCACCATCTCCAGCCAATCACTCCATTTTCCTTGCACAATGTAGGACAATTTGTTATGGCTCTTCGAAATCGGTAACACCAGCTTCCAGTAACTTCCTTTTGAGTTATTTTTTTCTGGAGGCGACACCCATCAGTGTGTCTTTTGCCGCCATGTTTTTTTGTAAATCACAATTTTTTATTTCCGCAGACCCTTTCTAAGCGCCTTCAAACTGTCGAACTGGCCATTCTGATCACCTGCCAAAGTGCAGCGGCTCCCTTTCGGAATTCACCTGTTCGCTTCATCAGGCTTAGATGGGTTTCATCTTGTCGTGTCCATTTTGTGGTCCGCACTACTCTTTCAAGTCTATCCTTGTCAAAATGATTCCATAGGTGATTGACAGCAAAAAAAAGACTTTCCGATACAAGACACTCCTGCTGCTATAGCCACAATATTCCGTCTCCTAACTTATTTAATAAAATAGAGCTTGACATCTCTGATCTCTCCGGCTTTAGCCCCTTTCAAACGCCTCCTGAAAGCATAGGGCATAAATATTGGGTCAGCTCTTCACCTATCAAGACGCAAAATGCCCACGTTGTAGAGAACTAAGCACACAGTGCTGCTGTATTAGGAGGAATATCCAGACGATATTGGGAACTATTGCTCAATATGCCGGCTGTCTGTGATCTAGAAACTTTGCACAAGAGGTTATGCGGGGGACTTCATTTCTGTCAAAACTAGGTCAACCATTTCGCGGCACGCCTCACTGCAGTCTCGAGATGACCACATACCACTAAGTGACAGTGAAACGAACAATTTGCACTTGTCTGTGCTATCTTCTCTAAAAGCTGTTTGCCGTGGACCAAGCGCAAATCGCATGTCCCATTGACAACTGGGACGTCCTTCAACAACCGCTGGCTGAAGTGTGCGACGGCTGCTGCGTGAGCTATTTCTACGGACGCGTGAGAAGCGTACCCGGTAATGCGTCGTTCGGGATGACAGACATGAGGGTGAATTTGAACGGCATTTGCTCAAAACAGTTACGCTTTGCAGACGACATCGTGCTTATAACATCGAACATCGATTGTGACGAGCGACACCTTAGGAACCTAAACTACAGGGTGGGCCAAAATTATGGTGACAGCGCTCGCCGACGCTCATACCAAATTTTTTCCGAGCCTGTGACACTTCATTCGGTTTCTTTCATTTCACAAGGTAGACTACATTAATTTTTTTAGTGCTATAAGCTTTTGAGGGCTTTCAAAAATAATGCACTTACAAGCACATTTGGCGCTGTACATCTACGGACGAGTTGATGTAACAAGGCAGGTGGTACATTTAATCATAAGACTTCTCGTATTCCTCGTAGGTTGGAGAACAATTGCAGATAGGAGGGGCAAAATCAGGTCTAAGTGGCAACGAATTTGACTCTGAGCCCAAAATGGCGGAATGAATGGATGTCTCATGAAGTTTTCTGCGAAAAATCGTTAAGCATCATCTACACAACGAGGCTCTTATACTATCAGAGAATGATGTTCAAAGTGAGCAGGCTAGAGAGAAGAGAAAGGCTGGCTCACAAAAGCTTCCTTGCCATATTCGAAAAAAACGTCGTACGGAATTTCTGTTCACCGACGAAAAGATATTCATGGACAAAATGTGCTCAATAAGCAGGGCGACAAAATTTATATGGAGCTGAAAGGAATGAAAGAGATACAGCGCGAAGCCCACTGACTTTCTGTGATGATCTTTGCAAGCATCAGCGCCGAGGCAGAGACACCGATTGTTTTTGTAAATTAAGGAGTGAAAATTAATTTGGAGACCTGTTCGATCGCGTTTGCGCAATAGGACACTTTGACTATTCAAACCGGACATATTGTCAAGATGAAGCTCTTGACCGCAGATTAGAAATTGTCGAAATTGTTCAGAAATTTCGTAAAAGGTGTTCCCTGACTTTATAACTATCGATCAACTCAGAAGCTCTGACCCAAAGCCCATGAATGTCGCAGTGTGGCCAGCCTTGGAAATAGGAGCATGCAATAGCCCAAAATGACCTGAAAAAATCTTAAAAATGACTTGCAAGGAGCCGGGATCAACTCGTTGTGCTGGGGTTGAGTGAAAGCAGAAAGCAACAAACCCACTTTTCATGTGCTGAGTTGATAAGAATTTAGTGTTTACCAGTGTTTGTCACTAATTTCTTATCAAAATAGTACATGGTAAGTGGGACCTGTTGCTTTCCGCTTTCACTCAACAACGGCTCAACCAGTTGATCCCGGCTCTTTGCAAGACATTTTTTAGATTTTTTCAGGTCATTTTAGGCTAATGCATGCTCCTATTTCAAAGGCTGACCACACAGCGACATTCATAGGCTTAGGGTCAGGGTTCCTGAGTCCTCACTGATCGATGGTTTTGAAGTCAGGGAACTCCTTTTACGAAATTTCTGAACAATTTCGACAATTTCTAATCGGCGGTCAAGAGCTTCATCTTGACACTATGTCTGATTTGAATCGCCAAGTGTCCTAAAATTGGTTGGCTTCATTAGCTTTCTATTCGTTTTCGAGGATGTGATGTCTGTGTGATCATAATTTCGGCCAACCCTGTATACGAAACAATATGAACATACAAGAAGCGTCATTCACCAAATAGACGATGCTCAAAAATTTCTAGATACGCGCAAGTGAAAGGAGAAGTCTGAAACCAGGAGCTGCGTCAAAAAAAGATCAGGGACGCCGTCAAAAATCTGGCGAGTTGGACACGTGTGCAATATTGTGATGGCTGCTCTACCATGACTTTACTTAATCTTTAATGGGTCCGAAGGACGTCCATTGACGCCAAGACCTCCGCCAGCGGATGAGCAGACTTTTTTTACTAAAGCACTGAGAGCTATGATAAAGAAAAAAGAAATGCAATGCTTTGTGCCCTTCAAGCTAGGACCATCCACTGGACCAGAATGGCTCGCGGCAGGGACCTTACGTATCGGCTCGACGTTATTTCCGTCTGCTCGAGGAATGAGATGACATTCGAACTATATTGAAATGAATGTTCCCAACATCTTATAAAACACCAGGCGGCTACGCACGCTCTCGCGTGCGCTAGAAGCTTTAGCCATGAGAAACGGAGCCACATGAGCTGATTTTCATTATAGACCTTTATCGGGTCTATGAGTTTCCGCGAGTTTCCGCTCAAACCCCGCTCCCTGTGGGCGGAGTCTGCTCCTGCTACCATAAGTGTTCCCATCCTGTCGCCTGTACTCCTACCAAGTTTGAACTTTCTAGGTCCATGGGGACAGGAGTTATGGATTTCCGTATATAAATGTAAGAAGGGGTGTGAGCTTCAAGGCACGCTCCGCCCATTGTGGGCGGGCCTCCGCTGACGTCCTTTATGGTGGAGACACCTTCGACAATGCTCCTCCCACACCAAGTTTTTCCTGCTCTGTTGGCTTTCTCCAAAACGAGTCATAATTGTTTACATAAAGCATTGCATTTTTGGAGAACGCCCTGCCCATCGGGTGTGGGTCTTCCCAGTTCGATCTAACTTACCAATACACACCTCTAGCCACCTTTATACCCCAGTTTTGAAGCCGTTTTGTGACTGAATTTGAAATCATGGTTCTCAGCACAGCTCATTCCAGTGCACGCCACGCCCACTGTGGGTGGGGCTCGGCCGAGCTGATATGTGCTTTATACTTCTCGGGATATGGCCCACCCATTCCAAGCTTGATCCGGTCTCTAAAGGCAGATCTAAGGGAGCTAAGGAATTTCGTGACAGACATACAGACTGTTGTAGAGTATTATTGAGCGTTATCAATTGTACATGTTATCACAGACTTTGCAAACCCGCGCATTGCACGTAGCTCTGTTGGATTAGTACCCTGAGGTTTTTATGACTTTATTCAATTTACTCGGTAATACGTTCGTGTTCGGTGCTGCTTCTAATAAACCTACATATACACTGTGTTCTTCGACTGTCTGCAAGAAGCTCATCCATAACAACTGGCGGCCACCCACAACAATTGGCGATCAGTGGACTTCAACGCGGACAAGGAGAACGACCAGTTCAAAAGCCTCTAAGCAGACGACGAGAACGACCAGTGCAGCAGCGATCGAGCCGACGGGGAGGTTAGTCACACGTTAAAATGGGCGTGAAAAGTTTCCAAGCTATCCTAGAGGCTCAAGCCGGGATGCAGCAAGAGATGTTCGCTGAACTCGTCAACCACATGGAACGAATGTCTGGCCCACGTTCGACCGCTTCAGCGTCTCCAGCCAACGCAGCCGAGTTTGCGATGAACTCGCTATCAACGCGTCTACCTGAATTCGTATACGATCCCGACAATGGTTGTACCTTCGAGGTCTGGTACAATCGCTACGAAGACGTCATATCCAAGGACGGCGCTGCCTTGGATGAAGCTGCAAAGGCTCGACTAATCGTCCCCAAGCTCGACGCCATCACATACTTTCGCTTCACAAGCCACATTCTACCGAAAAGAGCTTGTGAACTATTGCTGTGAGATACCGTAGCAACGCTGAAGGAACTTTTCGGACACAACACGTCGGTTTTCTCGCGCCGCTACGCATATCTGAAGACTCAACGCAATAATGAGAATCTTCGTGGCTATACTGGACTTGTCAACCAGCGATACGCGATGGCCGAATTCAACGACGTTAACCCAGAACAGATGAAATGTCTCGTGAGGATATGCGGACTCGCCTCTCCCGAAGATGCTGATATCCGGGCCCGTGCCCTTCGCAAGATGGAAGACAACCCTCAAACCACTTTGAAGGAATTGGCCGCGGAGATCCAGCAATTTCTCAACATTCGTCAGAATGCCACTCTTCCCGAGCGGTTTGCTTCATCACACATCAACGCCGTTGATTCTCAGAACCGAAAACACGACCCACCGTCACCATACGTTCGCTGTGGAGCGAATCATTGGTCAAGGGTCTGTACTTTTCGTGACAAGACCTGTCATGACTGCGGAAAATTAGGACACAAGCGAGGATTCTGCAAGAACTTCACGATCAGGAGTAAGCAGAAACCTAAACGGAAGCGGAAAACAGCCAACAACGTCGTCGTCGCCTCAACGCATGCAGGTAGCACTTCCATATCCCGCATTTACCGCCCAGTTTAGATCGATGGGAAGACAATACGCATGCAGCTTGACACCGGTGCCGATGTCACACTACTGAGCACTGCAGACTGGATTTCCATGGGCCGTCCGACGTTACGGCCCCCTCGAATCACACTGAGGTCTGCCAACGACAAGCCGATCAATGTTCGAGGATGCTACGAGTGCAGTTTCGTCATTGATGGTCATCATGGACAGGATAAGTGTTACGTTGCCGACACACCGTCATTACTAGGTCTCGACTGGATCATCCAGCATGAGCCTCTGTTTCGTCGCCTAACCGAGGGCTCTATTTGTAATGTCTCCTCATCGACGCCCAACGCATTGAACTTGTCACTCACTACGCGCTTGAAGAAGAAGTTTTCTACCGTTTTCGCGCCTGGATTAGGACATTGCACCAAGTCGAAGGCCAGGCTCACCCTCTAACCTAACGCCAAGCCTGTTTTTCAGAAGGCTCGCCCTGCTCCATACGCCGCTGTTCAAAAGATTTCAACCGAAATCGATCGCCTTGTATCTACACAGGTTCCAACGCCCGTCGATCACTCAGAATGGGCCGCTCCTATCGTAGCCGTTCAGAAGAAAATAGGTTCAATACGACTCTGCGCAGACTACTCGACAGGACTGAACGACGACGCACTTGAACAGCACCAGCACCCACTTCCAACTTCACATGATATTTTCACGAAGTTCAAAGGGAGACGCTACTTTTCACAACTCGACCTTGCCGAAGCGTACCTACAGCTGGAAGTGGACGACGATTCAAAGCAGCTACTGACGATCAATACGCACCGAGGACTCTTTCGTTTCAATCGCCTACCATTTGGAGTGAAACCTGCTCCCGGCATCTTCCAGCAATGTATCAACGCCCTCATTGCCGGATTAGATGGAACTGCCGCCTACCTCGACGACATACTGGTCACCGGCAGGACCATCGACGAACACAATACTCGACTAAACGCTGCGCTCCAGCGAAACCAGGACTACGGATTCCGTATTCGTCCCGAGAAATGCACTTTTTCACAGACAGAGATCAACTACCTTGGCTTCGTCATCAACGCGCAAGGACGACGCCCTGACCCCGACAAGATCAAAGCCATACAGAAGATGCCAGCTCCAGAAGACGTAAGTCAGCTACGCGCATTCCTCGGTCTCATCAATTTCTACGGAAACTTCGTCAAAGATCTGCACAATCTACGCGCTCCATTGGACGCCCTTACGAAGAAGGATGCTGTCTACACGTGGACACCGGAGTGCCAATCTTCCTTCGACAAGATAAAGGCAACTCTCAGCTCGGATCTGTTGCTGACTCACTTCGATCCGAATTTTCCGATCATTGCAGCCGCCGACGCTTCTAACTACGGAATTGGAGCAACACTATCACACCGATTCCCCGACGGATCAGAGAAGGTCGTCTACCACGTCAGTCGTTGCCTCACCTCAGCACAGAAGAACTACAGCCAGATCGAGAAGGAAGCTCTAGCTCTAATATTCGCTGTGCAGAAATTTCATCGCTTTGTCCACGGACGACACTTCACGCTGAAGACCGATCACAAACCACTCGTTGCTATTTTCGGAAGCAAGAAAGGAATACCTGTCTACAGTGCCAACCGTCTTCAGCGATGGGCCACAATGTTACTCAAATACAACTTCGCGATCGAGTATGTCAACACGAAGGATTTCGGACAAGTGGACGCTCTCTCACGACTCATAGCGTAGCACTCATCAACGCCGGAGGACTACGTCATCGCCAACGTAGATATCGATGTAACCGCAGAACTTATCGAGGACTACCGTCACCTTCCGGTCTCTGCCGAAACAATCCGGACTGCTACAAGAGCTGATCAGGTCATTAAGAAGATCATCGACTACATCAAGTCTGGAAATTGGCCCACGATCAATCGCAACTCTCCTTTCTGGCACTACTACAACCGCCGAGATACTCTTACGACCGTCGACGGTTGCTTACTCACCGCATCTCGCATAGTGTTATCAGGATCATTACAACGCCGTGTACTTACGACACTACACAAGGCTCATCCGGGAGAGACAAGGATGAAGATGTTAGCACGAAGCTACGTCTACTGGCCAACACTGGATACCGACATCGAACAACTAGTCAGGAATTGTAGCAAATGCGCTTCAGTGGCGAAGAATCCCGTCAAAGGCGAACTATATTCCTGGCCAAAACCAACCTCTCCATGGATCCGTGTGCACGCTGACTTTGCAGGACCCATGAATGGTCGATTCTACCTGATACTTGTGGATGCATATTTCAAATGGCCTGAAATCGTCCAGATGTCATCGATATCTTCTACATCTACTACCCAGGTGTTGAAGGACATTTTCGCAAGGTTCGGGAACCCTACGACTCTTGTCACGGACAACGGGACGCAGTTTACATCTTCGCAGTTCGCCCTGTTCTGCCGTTCCCGAGGAATCACACACATTCGCACACCGCCGTTCCATCCACAGAGCAATGGACAGGCTGAACGCTTTGTGGATACCTTCAAACGAGTACTCGACAAAGTGAAGGGGGAGGAACCGACACTTGACGCTCTACAGACGTTTCTGATGGCTTACCGTTCTACGCCATGCCCGTCTGTACCGGATCAACGCTCACCTGCCGAAGCCTTCGTGGGAGGCCGACCACGAATCGATCTCGACCTGATGCTACCTAAAGAAGACGTCGCTGATGAATGAGACGTCAAAATGGAAACACAATTCAACCGAAGACACGGAGCACTACCTCGCAAGTTCGAACACAACGACACTGTCTACGCCAAAGACTACAGAGGAACTAAACAGTCTTGGAATCCGGGTGCCATCGTTCGACGTGTTGGAAACACAACATACCTCGTACGCTGTGGAAATCTACTATGGATCCGACACGTGAACCAACTACGAGCTAGAAGCGACACAACCACAACCGCAACTGCAAACACTCTTTTGGATGTGTTCGATCTGCCGCTCTTCGATTGTGTGAAAAAGGACCGTGCGCCGCGGACGACTCCGACCGATCCACCAAGGCGATCGCAACGCAATCGACGACCGCAACGCCGACTCCAGTTGGATCCTAGGAGGTCCCGATATGAAACAACTTAAGAGGGGAGGTGTTGTAGAGTATTATTGAGCGTTATCAATTGTACATGTTATCACAGACTTTGCAAACCCGCGCATTGTACGTAGCTCTGTTAGATTAGTACCCAGAGGTTTTTATGACTTCAATTCAATCTACTCGGTAATACGTTCGTGTCCGGTGCTGCTTCTAATAAACCTACGTATACACTGTGTTCTTCGACTGTTTACAAGAAGCTCATCCATAGCAACTGGCGGCCACCCAGAACACAGACAGACGACAGACTCTGTCGTCTGTCGTCTAAGTAGGATGCTCTGTCCGAGCTGGCGTAGAAGGACTGAGACTATTGATTTCGGGTTTGCAGGTGGTCTGTTGGACGTGAATCCCTCGAATTGTAGAGTTTAGAAATGGTAGGACTACAACAGTCGTTTGCTCTAAAAGCGAACTCTCGAATGGAATTTCACGCGAGTGTTGCGAAAGTAAGATCTTCATTCTTATGCCAGTCGCCTCGCCTTATCTTTGTCTTACATTATTCCTCAGGTTTTTTTTACGTTGGAAGAGCCAGTAGATTTTCCTTCTCGGATAGTTGCCTTTCATCATGTGACATCTAGTACACTTGATTCACAAAATGCTAACTTGCGTATTGCCTTTCTTCATTGACCAACGACTATGACTTCTTACATGGCAGTGGAGTTTACATTGTTGCAGCAAAACATCTGGAGATGGACTTTCCTTTGGACGTTCGAGATTTTTGATGAGTTTCTACAGTAGCTTCATTATTTTTGAGCCTGAACTCTCTTCACCCTGTGAATGCCTTCATGGTTAGGCGCGTTGTTCACGGTGGCAAGGCGAAGCTTGGAATTGAGGGGGGGGGGGACGTCAACGGTGAATAGGTTACACTAAGCTACCCCTTGACGTTGTCATCACGAATGGTCATCATGAAGATTGGACGCACCGACAACGAACGTTGTCATCAATCGTTGTCGGTGCGTTCAATCTTCGAAGCACGCCTAAAGGCACAGTTCACGAAAATGGTTTTTGAGATTTCTCTCAAAGTTGAATCTGTGGCCCTCAGAGATAACCTTAGAGACGTTGCGGGTCGAGAAACACTCAAGATAGGAGTATGTAATAAGGGCCCTCCAGAAACGGCTAAACCGACGTGGAAACTCAAGCAAGGCATACGAGTTCTTAAGTGTTGCAAAAGCTGTAGAAGTTGCATCATTCGCAGTGAGACTTATACCTTGCACGCAGACAGTATAGCATCCAGCTGTATGCAGTAGCACGCGCGTCCGAAGAACTCGTCCAGATATCCCTTTCATGTAGCTTTTTTGTAACATTTTGGTCCATACCCTAATTTTGCTTGTTTTTTCGAAGCCCTACACTTTCCGAATGCGGCATTTGTCGCTTTTTCACCGCCACTTTTGCATTATTTTGAACTACCATTTCCATTACGCGTCTAATACTATATAACCCGAAAATATCGTGAGCTATGCCTTTAAAAGAAGATACTATGATTGCTCTGTCCTACATAACACCGTTCACTTTATGTTGGCCATCATTCTGCAACTGGCGGAGGGCGTTGTTGGAGAGCGTCAGCAATGTGAATGGGTTTTATGTTAGAGTGAAGCTGCCTAATTCTCTAGCTCAATTTCTAGTGACTCACCTCAGAATACGTAGTCTTTTAAATGAGCAGATTTGGTCTGGGAAAATACTCGTTTACTTCAGCAAGCTTTCTTTAACGATGTGGAGAAAAGGACCTTTCCTGAACGATTTCGGTCCGATCTTGCTGTTAGAGGTGAATACTTCCTTAACGATTCACGATTTTACTGTGAGAATTTAGTGTTTTACGCTTATGGTGTACTTTGTTTATTCTTAGTTCTTGTACCTCGTAATGTTGCCATCATACAAATTAAGACTTTTCTTTATAGCGTCAAATACTATTGGTGACTTTTCTGTTGATGCCGTGCTAGAGCGACCGCGCTATATAATCATCCGACTCAAAGGTGATAAACAATGGAAAGCAGTGTTCGTGGGTCAAAAACGTTGTAGGAAATGTGCACCGCATGGAATTCTGAAAGCAGGGAGATAACTTTTCTTCATCGGCTCTCCTTGCCTTGGAAAGTCGTAGTGTTTCGAAGACGATTCTAGTAAGCGGAGATGCCTCCAGCATGGTGCAAATCTAGTGTTCCATTCACTAAACGTTCACTATATACATATGTACATATACTTGTTTTAGAGTATCGGTCTACGGTCCTGGTGACGTACTGCTAGATCAGTATTCTGAGGAAGGACACACGGTAAGACAATACAACCATCGAAAAACTTTGTCTTCCTAACTCACAAAATTCCATGATTAGGTTAGTCTTGTACCAGTTGTACAATCTGACTCTAGTTCTTCTTGTGTTAAATTTAGCTTGACCATTGTTTCAAATCCAAACTTTTACCCGCTGCGTTTTGTGGGGAACAGGGCTTCATTCCCGACGAGCACATACATACATACATACATACATACTACATACATACATACATACATACATAT
>LS997562.1:21739473-21831973 GCA_000469685.2 Haemonchus contortus | reverse complement strand
CTGTTAAGATTCTGTCAACATTTGTCAAAGTTTTTCTGTACAGGACTCGTATGAAAGTGGAGAACCATTGCGCGCATTTTCGGCATCTGAAGTATTTCTTCTACCGCAAGGCCTAAATGCGGCTCAAGCCGCGTGAAAGATATATGACGCTTGAGTAGACCATGTCTTAGAGGAAAGTACTGTGCATGACTAGTTTGCGGAATCCAAACAGAGTGAATTTGCCTTCGAAGACCGGCAGCCCTCAGGGAGACTATCATCAGTTTAAAGGATCAACTCAAAATGTTAACCGAAGCAAATCGGCACATCACTGCTCGTGGAGTAGGACAAGGGTTTAGTGTTTCGAAATTAACCATCCATGGTCATCTGCAGACACTTGCTTCTGTAGAGCGTCTTCATGTTTGGATATCCCGCGATAGGAGCGAGCGCAATGCGATGAACCGCGCCTCCATGCGCGACTCGTTGCTCGAACGTAATAAAAATGAGCCGTTTCTGAAACGCATGTGCCGAGGGACAAAAGTCGGATTGTGTACAGCAAGAGGAGCGGAAACGACCGTGTAGCCCCTTAGTGAGCCGTCACAAACCGCTGCAAAAGTCAAAATCCAGGTGCGGATGGCTATGCCGAGTTGCTGATGGGATTTCAGGGGAATCACTTACCATGAGCTGTTGTCGCAAAATCAAAAGATGACTTAGGAAAGGTATTACAGTTAGCTAGAAAATATGGAGGCAGCGATAGACCAAAAGCGACTCGAAGTGACCAATTGTGAGGGTGTAATCTTCCAATAGGGTACCTCCAGACCACACGAATTTCTGGCCAGTCGTCAAAAGTTGCTAAAGCTCGGGTGGTATGTCTTACCACACCCCCGTATAGTCCAGACATAGCACCATCAGAATACCACTTGTTTGGGTTTCTGCAAAATTCCTTGAATGGAAAATCGTTCAATTAGCTGGAGAACTGCAAAAAGCACCTGAGTGGGTTTTTCGATTTTAAGTCTGGAACCTTTTATAAAAGTGGGGTACTAGAACTTACAGGAAGAAGGCGAATCCTTACTGAACAGAATGGAGGATATACTGTTCAATCAATGGATTTCTTCTCCTAGGAATTTTTATTCAAAGATGAATCAAAAATCGGCGGGAACTTTTCGGACAACCCAATATATATGTTATACAGATAGAGTATCCGTTCCCTTGTACTATATTTCTTAGCCCATTGGCAACCGTGCCTTTTGTACCGTACTTACATTATAAGTGTAGCTGGAAATGAATGATGCCTAGACCACAGTGCCTCAAGATTCTCTCCTCAAGAAGGCTGCTGATACTTGAAACCATGAAAAAATTACACAAACACTTGATAACTAATATAAATACTACCCGCCGGTGTGGCCCGCCGGGGCGGGCCAAGCGCCAAAGGGGCAACGTCCCAAAATGTCCTATTAATGCACCTCAAACTTGAGTTATTAACTTATAAATACATCTATCAGGAACATGAACAAAGAAGAAGATTGGAGAAAACTTGTAAAAGATAGGGCTCCCTGAGCGACTCCAAGACAATATATACTCGCTGAAAAACCACAGTTCAACAAGTCTGGCGGGAAACCGACAGTGATCACCCTGGATGATGAGGGAGATCATGAGAGGTGTATTAAATCGAGGTTCAGCAACTGCGTCAATCAGGTGGTTCCGTGGAGGCACACGTTCGAGACCCATACGGCACCGACCAGTACCTGCTGGTGGAGCTCTTCCTGCATATGGATCGCGCATTGTAGTACAGGCACTTCGCACTATAGTGGATTCTTCAGCCTCACAGAAGGCGCACTCTAAAGCTGTTTGTATACTCTGCCAATATGTAAATGGCGAAGGCAACGTGGTGGGCAAAGGGGCTCGTGCTGCTGCGAGTTTCAATTGAAGTTGCGAGCTCGCACGGATCTCTGGTTCAATCGAATTGCTCTTCGTCTGCTAGAGTCCTTGTGTGGGATGCAATCGAGAGCGCTCTCTTGGTTCTTGCTCCTCAGGTTTCTCTTCATCGTACTCGTCTGTGTGAGACTTAGAAAGCGGGTTATTATAGCCACATTTTACATTCCTAACGTCCATTTTCATCACTTTCTCAGAAGCCCTCATTGTTCTTCACAGATCCTGCCTTTCTCGTGCAGAGAAAATTGGGAAAGGAAGGGAACAATTTCAACATCCGTGGTCGATGTTCTCAGGGGTAGGTATGTCCGTAACAATTTACTCTGTTTACCGTCTGCCACTTGTGTACGAGAGTCGCCCGCCCAGTACTGCTTTGTTAGTTTGTCTATTGCTATGAGCAGAGTTGAATTGGAAGGTCCAATGTGTTCGTCTCTAATATGCGTTGTGAGAAAGATCATCAGGGGAGCAGAGCCTACGAATTTTCTCTTTGAAAGAAGCACACCTTGAGTATTGGTGTAGTGATCAGTACAAAGCACAACGTTTTTTCAAGTGCTACATGAAAGTCTAATGAGTGGGGATCCATGTTAACATTCTAGTTCTTCAGGTACTTCAACCATATCTCATCTTTGTTCCCATCCCACCAGACGGGTAGCGTGACCTCCTTGAAATGAAGATCAGGTTTCGAATTTAGTCTTTCGCCTCTCTCCCAACCACGGCGAATTCGCCGTACATTCGTCGGAGGGTAATGCGCTTTTTGGATACTGCGCAAATAGTTTCAAGTTGCTTAGGGCCGCTGAGGAAGACGATCACGACGAAACGTTAGGCCGTTGATTAATAAATTGTTCCACCCAATAACCTCGCACGGCGCGAGAACATTGTAATCATGAACAATGTAACTGTTTAATTGGACGGTAAAAAAGCAGCCATAGGACAAAAAAGATTTGCAGGCGCAAGTCACTCCGAAAAAAAATCGCTCGAAATTCGGAATCGCTTCTTCGCGTTTCGATGACTGAAAATCCAACTGAGGATTTTAATCAGCAGTCTTGCCTCAAGTTGAGGTTCCTGGGTACCGATGCATCATGAAATGGAAATACAGTAGCGACAAAAGTCTTCGGTGGAACGCTGTTCCACTGGTAACTTCTCCTACTAGGGGGAATTGAGAAAAAAATTTATATGTCAAACCTCACCTTGAACCAAACTATTAGGTTGGAAGGAAAGTCCTGCGACACAATGAAGGTCTTCTTCAAATCATTTCTGAAATTTTCCAGGCCAATCAATTTTCGGAAATATATTTACCAAAGAGGTCAACAACCTTCTATCTTCCTTTGAGTGAATCACTGATGCCTTTTATCCAGGAGTGGGGAAGCTGTGACTCAAAGAAGCAATTGACTGCCGTTTTCAGATAACATTAAGTTACGAATTTTTTTCAACAACGGGATGCTCAAGAAGGCGGAGCGCATGGTAGGTAAAAGGGGCAACACTTGGGGAGTACGGCTTATGAACAACCGGGAACCAATTGGAATCGTAGAACTTTTGACGCGTGTTTAAAGCAAAATTTCGACGTACGTTCACCCTCTGTAGGGACCTGATTTACGGTTTTGATCGTCCTTCTCTAATCCCGCTTACCAAATTTCGCGGTTCATAGGGGTAACCGATAGCTGTGTCAATCTAGTCAGCGTTTAGCAACCCACAGTGGATGGATCCCTTCAACCTCCTTCAAATTAAGGGCCGATGCTTGCGTGACTTCGAAGGCTAGTATGTCCTTCAGTGAAGCGATCCAGCGATTGTTGACCGTTGATGGATGAACAGTGCCAGCATTGATTAGTTTGCTGATAATTTGAGCTGCTACACCCGCGTTTCTCCCTTGGCGCGCTTAGAAGAAGGTGATGGTACGAATCGGGTGTTGTCCATTTGTTGATCGCAATGCTGCTAAGGCCCACACGCGTGCCCTTATTTACTCATGTGTTGATTACCTGAGGAACGTCCTACAAGTTTATCACTCCTGCTACCGTGTTCGCACTGTTGATACAAATTTTCAACGCTTCAAATTTTTTGTCGCAGGACTTTCCTTCCAACCTAATAGTTTATACTTTTTGGCTTCAAAACGGGGGGATTAGATGACTAGGCGCAGAGGTTCTACTGCAGAAGCGATTTTTCCTGATTGCGAGTTTAGCATTGATTGCATTTTTTGCATCCCTTTTGCGCTCGACGTTACTACTTGCACACTCGAGGCATGCATAGAAGGGCAGTAGTCACTCATGGAATTCGGGTGGTAGCAGCCGACATGAAGGAGTCGAGCATGAAGCTGCACTGAAAGGATTTCGAAGGACCCACAGCAGAAGATTTCTCCGATCATCCCATGCTAGCAGGTCAGAAACTCTGTTTGCAATACTTAGAAAACAGGAAGACTCCGATGTGCTTCATCAGTCTAGGCGGATCACACTTCGGTCGAGAACTGACCCTCGCCTCACTGCGGCTGACATTGCCGCTGAGCTCAGCGCTAGCGGTAGCACCATTGCTTGCCGGCAGACTGTAGGAAGACCCCTTAATGTTGCTGGTATTTATGGGAGGCGTCCGACCAAAATGCAGTTCATCAGTCCAAAAACTAGGAGAGCTAGAGTGGAGTTTGCGCCCTGTCACCTCAATTTTACGACTGAATGCAGTTGAGTTCGTTCTACAGATCGGCGCAAGTTCAATTAGTTAAGAAGCGATGGTATACGCAGCGGACGACGTCCGTCTGAGGAAGAGCTTGATGCAAGTGCACCCTAAACACAACTAATCATGGTGGAACAAGTGTTGACGGGTATACGGTCCCTTCTCCTCGAACGGAATGGGCCCTACTTTGAAAATTGACGGCACAATGACAGGGGAGGAGTACAAGAACATGACGATCGATTTCGTCTTGCCATGGGCACAACATCACATGCCAGCAGGATGGGCCCTGCACCAGAGTAATAATCCGAAACTTTTCTCGATAGTCGTGATCACGGTCTCCAGCAAACAGCGAACCACACTTCTGGAAAGGTACAGCCAGTCATCGGATGTGAAATTAAAAGAGCACGGGGAGAGGGGAGAGCTCAAAAAGCGTATATCGAGCAAAATTTGTGAAAACAGTGAAGAAAAAGTCGTTCAATAAGCGAAGAAAAGAACGTCATGCCAGTGTCTAGCATTCAAGAACTAATCAACTCGATGTCTCCCCATTGCAATGCTGTCATTAAATGTTGAGGCCTTTCTACCAAATATCGAAGTTTTTGATGTTTTGATGAACAATAGCAAATTGCAGTTCAACAGAGGTAAGTAATCATGATATGCCCTTTAATTAACATACTTAATTTTCATGTGATTTTATGAAGCAGGGAACATTCACAACTGAAGAAGCGTTTCAACGAAAACTTTCGGCCGCCACTGTATAAGCGTAAAGGATGAAAAGATAACGTTCTCGGGCGTTAATCATTCCCGCCTAATGATGAGCCGAGCACTCGACTTCCTTTAGGAATTGCATTGGCCGTTTGAATGTGTTTTCCTAAACAATAGTAATAAGTCGGGTTCTCACCCTCCTCAGATGGACGGTGGAAACAGGGCATAGATATCATTTAGCGGGTATAACCAGTAATAGGAGAATAACAAGCATTGAATAAGTGAAGTGCTGAGCCTCTTCAGACCCGAAGCGCGGCAAGCCGCAGCGGTCGTCTTCGTCTTTGGCTCCATCGGGAAGCCCTGCCGGCCGTCGTCGATCTCGTTGTCCTCACTGCTTCCTTCATTCCCTTTTGTATCTCCGCCGCGTCGCTGCCTCCTGTATTCAGTTCTCATCATCGGTGTCGCGTTATGCCTACTGTATGAGAAACATCATCTATTGATCACCGTTATAACCCCAGCTCATAGACAGTGACATGCCATGGCCAGCCGAAGTACATGTTAAAGCTTTCATGCTCTCAGACTGATCCTAATACTAATCCTAATTATGTGACTCCGAGAATAAGGAGCACTCGATGGGCCTTAGCGCAGATCGATCCAGCATTTGGGCCCAAGATAATGCGGGTATAATACAATACCCACCCTAATTATTCGAAAAAAGGCGAAAAAGGCGCGGATTCGCGTCTTTTTCGTCTTTTCTCTAAAACTAGGTGAGTTTACCCTATTTTCATGTATGGTGTTATATGGTTCGACTCAGCTCGTAGAGCTCTATAGAATGGTGGGTTCAAAACTCTAAAAACATGAATTTTTAAGTCTTCGATCCTTTGAAGCTCCTGGGGGTATGTCATTAGCGACGACGCTCGCTATAATTATAACCAGAAGGCATTCTCCTCCATTGAAAGTATTCAGTGAGTTGTAGGGCAGCTGTCATATTTCAAAACTAAGCAGAAATTAGACCTTTGCATTCTTCATATTTTATCATCGAAAGTATTCATACTGAACTTTTTGTGAACAACCACGGATATGAGGAATAATTACTTCTTTGGATCCTCAGGCTTCATAAATAGCCTCCGATCTCAGCCCAAAGCATAGAAGGCTGAACCAAATATTTTTCATTCGAAGTAAATGCATGAAATCCTACACCGTTGAAATCCATTTCCAAAAAGCTATTCAGCCGTATGAAAATCAATCAGGCACAGGCAATCAATCAATATGCTGCCTTGGCCACTCGAGCCACATGCCTCATTGGGTGGCCGAGTGGCGGGGTAGAATGGAAATATGGTGCTAGAGGTGTTAATTTGAAGTGTGCTTCGTTAAGTGATTTTCATACGGCTGAATTGCTTTTTGGAAATGGATTTCAACGGTGTAGGATTTCATGCATTTACTTCGAATGAAAAATATTTGGTTCAGCCTTCTATGCTTTGGGCTGAGATCGGAGGCTATTTATGAAGCCTGAGGATCCAAAGAAGTAATTATTCCTCATATCCGTGGTTGTTCACAAAAAGTTCAGTATGAATACTTTCGATGATAAAATATGAAGAATGCAAAGGTCTACTTTCTGCTTAGTTTTGGAATATGACAGCTGCCCTACAACTCGCTGAATACTTTCAATGGAGGAGAATGCCTTCTGGTTATAATTATAGCGGGCGTCGTCGCTAATGACATACCCCCAGGAACTTCAAAGGATCGAAGACTTAAAAATTCATGTTTTTAGAGTTTCGAACCCACCATTCTATAGAGCTCTACGAGCTGAGTCGAACTATATAACATCACATTTGATAAAAGTGTAAACTCACCTAGTTCCGCGTCTTTTTCGCCTTTTTTCGAACAATTAGGGTGGGTATTCTAGTGCGCCACTTGCCAACAATCACCTTTCTTGTTCTCCAATATGACGTTCATCTGGGTTTCTCCCGAAGTCATAGTTCTCGGTGTTAATTAGCTTCATCTTTATATATTAGGTTGAGTCATAAGTCCTCGGACAATGTGATAGTGATGACTTCTAGCGATCATAACTCGGAAAAGAGGTGACTAAAATGAACGCGCGAGGCATTGTTAGATAGAGTATGAAAAGCTCTTTCGAACGCATATCGGAAAAGGCACCTAACTGTTTCCTTTCTAGCAACTGTGCCTCATGATTTCAAGCCGTCGCAACTCCACATCCATAACACCATCATATTTATTTTTTTATCTGGCCATGAACCCGCGGCAATTGATAGAGGCATGAAGAACGTTCACAAGCAGGAGGTGTACAATTTACAAGTGGCACTAGAAGTTCGCATCGGGCGACTCTTCCGTCGAAAAATCAAAACCGTCCGGGACAGTCAATGAAGTCGGATTTGAAAGTGCTGCGGAGCCAGGTGGGAGCCGATCCGTATCAAACTACTCGTGAACTGGCAGCCACCCTTGGGGAGTCAGTCCACAGTTCATCGTGAATTGAAGTCAATCGACAAGGTGCGAAAGCTCGGTCCATAGATGCTTCATGCTTTGAAGCAGTATGACATAGACCGCCGCGACGACGTGGCACTTTCTCTCCTTACGCTCAAGGGCACCACACGTGGCTCGAGTACCTAGTTACCAGGGGTGTGAAGTCGAACCTCTACTCTAACGTTCACCGGCGTGCTCAATGGATTGACAAAGGTGCGCATGCAGAAGACTCCCCCAAACCCAACGTACCCGCCAAGGAGGTTGTGCTCTGATTCTGGTGGAGCGCTCTCCGTGTCGAATAATGGGAGCTGCTAGACGAAGGATGCACAGTGACTGCACACGTCTACATTACGCAACTGAGGAATTCGAAGGCGAATCCCGAAGCTACACGTCCACAGCAGCATAAAGTTTACTTTCAGCACGACAACGCTCGCCCTCACATTGCAAGAACGGCCAAAACTGAACTGACGATTTTCGGCAGGACAACTTTACCACGCCAACCATGTTCCTCAGATCTGGATCGCTCGTATTAACACCTTTTTCCCCATCTTCAACGTTATCTGGATGGTCAGGACTTTCAAACCCGCGACGACATCAAAATGGCACTGGTGCAGTTCTCCAAGGGCCAGCTCCCAGCGTTCTAAAGCAAGGACATCTACGATCTGCCTAAGCATTGGCAGAAGATCATCGATGCCAATGGGGCATATTTCAAATGATTCGCTATTGTCGTTTAAAAATTGTAAGATAAATATTATCGTTGCCAATTTGTCCGAGGACTTATGACTCAACCTAATATTACCAGTCGGTACACGGAACACGAAGCCTAACGGAGGACTGACAGGTCATGCTGAAGGTCTTGATCTGCTCCTGTTCATCCTGAAAATAATGAAAAATAATGACCCAGTGGAGGTTGAACTGGTCCGAATTAAATATTTTCGCCCTTGTAATCGTACCAAAGTTTAGCGCTATGGATCCTATTTGACATTTTTTAGCAAGCTTCGCCCTCTGTGGGTGGGCGAAATCTGATCCTGCCACATATTGTCAGTGCATCGATCTTGTCTCCTGTATTCCTGCCAAATTTCAGCGCTCCAAATCCATGAGAACCGCAGTAATGAATTTCCGCCAAAACATTTATTCTGCGCGAACCCCGTCCCCTGAGGGTGGAGTTTGGTTATGCTACCCACCATTAACCCTTTGATGACGATACGGATTTCGAAGTGACGCGCCCATGGGACTACGCTCCTCTTCTTTCGCACGCGACTGGCACAGACCGGTGGGTGGCACTGTCCCAGAAGAAAATGCTTTCACTGGCTTACTGAATTCAGCACCTGGTAAGAAAAAAGAAGGTATGGTGGCCCCGAAAATTGGGTGCCAATGTCCCATGTACCAGTCAAAGTGGCACCCACCAGTGAGTGCCATTGTCGTCAAAGGGTTAATGTTCCCACACTGCTGCCTGCACTCCTATTAAATGTGAACTCTCTTCGTCCACGGGAACCAGGATTATGAATTTTCGTTCAAAAACACAAACACAGACAAACCAACAGGCACACTTAGCGCGTTATTTGTATAGCAGGATAGTTTCGGCGAAACGAGAGCGTCCAAAACAGCTTTACTAGCGCACTTCAACCTTAAGCAGTAAAACCAGTAGAACATTAGTCAGAGTGTTTTCAGCAACGGTGTTTTCAGCAACGGAATCAGCGGTCCTGCAAAGAGTATTCTCATAAACATTCCGCCGCTCATTTAGCTTTCTATCGAAATTGAGTTCTATAGACAATTAAGACCGGTCTATTTTCATTCGCTATTGACTGGAATGCGGTAGAATCTAACTGTGATCCTACGAATTCAGCAACTCCAGCTCTGCCGAATGGAACTCCTGGTAACGTTAAGGTAGAAATCCTTATTATCTAGTCCACTACCATTTGTAGGTGGGTGTCAACAATGTGTTAGCTAGAAGTACTAATAACAACTCTCTCCGTATTTTCCTGTGGTGACTTACGGAGAAGACGATCCAGTTGAGACTTGATCTCAGGTCGAGTTTTCACGAAAAGTTATCGTTGGTAGAACAGAGTTCCTGAGAGGAACGGAGTTGACAAGCTTTTCTAGTGAAAGAGAAAGCCTTATCGGAAACCGTCAATTTTAGAGCCCTCATTGACATCAAAGAAGGAAATGCCGTGCCTGCCCGTCTGGAGTTTGCCGAAAAAAATGTGAGAAACTTGCTTTCTTCTGTAATATATTGAGCAGTTGAGGCTCTTTATAATATAACAATTCGAGAACAATTACATTTTGTATTCGAGACTATTAGCACCATATCACAGTTAAAGAAAATCTTTGTCACTGATTCGTCCATCTCATCGTAGGTTGTGTTATTAGCCTTCGAGATTTTAACAACACTTTATCCACACGGCTTACGTTTCGGCAATATCGCCTTCGTCGGAGCCTGTAATTCGAAACTATGCTTGTGATTCGTGGGTTACCATTTCAAACTACAAGAAGGGAATTCTAAAGGGAAGTAAAACAGAAGCGATGAGCTGATCTGAAACCGGCTGGAGCTGTTTGTCTGCACCCTGAGCCCGAAGTTCCTCACGGCGTTTTTATATGTGCTGGGACTCAGAGGTCAGGTCAGGGATTGCTCCAGGGGACCCCCCAAGATGTAAACAACTTAATAAGGCCGTACGAGGTCAGGTCCCTGCGGATGGTCGCGCATCGCCCCTGGTATTGATTAATAAGCGGGTCTAGATATTTTCACCCGTTACCCTTGCCCCGGCGCCCCCGCGGGGGTATCGACTGTGTAGATCAAAGCCACACAAGTCCGCGAATGGCGCGAGCTCCCTGGTAATCGCCACGCATTCGTCCTTCCTGTTGATTTTCGGATTCTTTGCTGCGATCCACAGTGCCCCCAGAGTCTTGCGGACTGAGATGTCATCTTCACGAGACAATATCATAACAGAGACCTTCACACCTTCATTTGCATGGTGCTGTATCTTGTGATCACCCAGAGGAGTGGACTTTCTTGACCTTTTTAACCCATCCAAATGCTCTTTTATCCTGATGCATAGTGGTCTTCCCGTTTCCCCTACATATTCGTCCCCACACAGTTGGCATGTAATGAGATATACGACTCCTGAGATCATACAGTCACCTTCCCTTCCGGAAGGGCAAATCACACAGGAGGGCGTTTGGCATCTCCGATCATAAAGACGATTTCGAACCAACTGTCTTTTGAGATTCAGGGGAGGTATTTCGACCACTCGCACACTATCCTGGAGATCAGCTTTTCGGAGACAGGCGCGAATGGCAGCGCTCATATCATCTGAAACGAAAGGTACACAGAAAGGTACCTTCGTTGGTCCTTCCTCTTGCGCATGTTCCACCCTAGCACGTCTTCTACACCACACAGGCTGCCCGTTGCAACCATATCCGTTTTCCTGCGCAATCCGGTGAGCCATTTCCATGGACTCCTTTCTAAGAACGCCTTCAGACGAAACTGCAGAGGCCGTTTTAAACATATTCTTGACAATGGCAGTCTTCATTTTCAATGGATGCGCTGAAGTACAATGAACAAGAATGTTCTTACTGCTAGGCTTTCGATACCACTTCGTTTTTTGGATACCATGCGAGAATTGTATCTGAACATTGAGGAAGGTGAGCCAACTCTCTGCCGGTTTTACCCTAGTGAACTTTATATGCTCAGACTGCCTATTAAGTAATTCGAAACAGGTGTCCATCTCAGTCTGAGTGGAACACACGATAAAACATATTAACATGTTATTAAAAATCTCGAAGGTTAATAACACAACCTACGGCGGAGTTCAATATGCCGAGGTTAATCGAGAGTCGGACATGGGATATTAGTCCATCTCAGTTTTATTCCCCACCTTGCTCAATGAGCTCGTTGAGCAGTACTCCAGGTCAAGCACTATAGTTATTTAGAATGATTTTCAATCAAATCCAAAATACTCAGAATGAAATGTGAACATTGTGTGGAGAGAAGCTAAGCTTAACTGTTTGCATGTAAATCTTGTTGCTAGACAAGAATGTTCTCCACCGTATTTCTTTACAATGTATCGAGACTGCATTGGAAATGCCCATGTAAGTGCCTCTCCCTTCAAAAATTCATCCTTCAGAAGAAGCGATGTTTGGCTTTCATGAGTCTTGACATAATATCAATGTCTTAGATGTCATTGTGGAGATTTGACTAAGGTATCGCAATTAATTAGGCTAATATTACGACCTTGTCGATTTCTCGAGGATTTCACCAAGGGAGGGTTTCGAAGGGTCCCATATAATTTTGAACGAAGACCTGGGTATATTAGTAGACTCCAGGCTGTACACGGATATGTCGGTGTACCTGCTGTCTGGGTTTCTTCTAGAAGTACTGAGCTCTCGAATTTCAATTCCAGTTAAATTTCGCAACTATTCACACCACAGCGAGGCCCTCCGTGGAGGTAGTCTTGCCTTTTTTCAGGTTGAAAATGTGGGTTTGCTTCGTCATGCTTATTTCAAGACAAGTACGAAAGGGTAGATATAATTTCGACACGCCAATCGAGCAGAAACGCTTTGCTGCAAGGGAGTGCGAGAAGTTCAAAAGATAACGTAAATAAGGCGCTTACCCATATAGATATCAGAGAAAGCCATAAAAGCTTCTATCGAAACGAGAAAGAACACCTTCGGCCAAAGTGCGTTCGTTGTGCGTATTCAGCGAGAGGGTTCCTTCGTGAAAAACATTTTCTTTTGTGGAAATTTTCCGCCAGAGGTGCGTGTCTCTAGTGAAGCAGGTCAGCATTCTGCATATTCTAACTGCGTACACCCTATTGGCATAGGAAGTAAAGTGGCATTTCATGATACCATGAGAATGGGAAGAAGGTTGTCTTTGATATTCCTCCCGTTGGGGGTTTGTCCACCTCTGTTGTCAGCCCTTCCACGATGAAATTGAAATAGACACGCTAGCTGACTAATTAATTATCCTATCTTTTTTCTACCTCTTCTGGGTTTGTCTTTGATTTATACTGCTTCTCTGTATCGTTTTACGGCCTTCTGTATGGTCCTTATGACAATCTCAAGGAAACCTATATTACCTTTTCGTGCGTTGTGTACAAATTATCGCGAGTCTTCACCATTCCAAAGATACTGTGAGCCTCACCCCGTTCACTAGCGAGTTACAAGAATATTCACTTGATTAAATAGTGAAATAAGTAAGTTACGGTACTATTCTACTATTACACCCCCAGAACTATTCTACTATTACACCCCCAAAAACTCAAAATTTTAATTTTCGATGCAACTTGGCCTATAAGGGTAATCCGATGCCCTGATCACGAATATGACCTTCATTTTTGGCGTTGGCGTCATTTGGCTCCAACCGGCGCCAATTTGGCGCCAAATTGGCGCCAATTGGAGCCAGATGGCGCTAGCGCCAAAAATGAATGTGATATTCGTTATCAGGACCCCAAATAACCCCTAAACGCAAGTTTTCAGCAAATTTGGTGAAAACATCCTTGGCGCCAAATGGCGCCAGCGCCAAAAGTAAAGGTCATATTTGTTATCAGGGCATCGGATTACCCCTATAGACGAAGTTTCATCGAAAATTAAAATTTTGAGTTTTTGGGGGTGTAATAGTAGAATAGTACCTAGGTTACTTTTACTCAAAACGTATTGCAATTTTGGAGCCAATAATTTCGAAGCGATCTGTTAATCTCCATTTTACGAATTTATTTTTCTGGTTTTGCACTCGCTTGTCCATATTAAGCACTAGTTCGATAGCTGCTGAAAGTGATTGCTTCCTTCCTCGTCTAACAACAATATCTTCAAACGACGCGTCATACTTGCAATTCCACTAATTAGGTCGCACGGGAACTTATCACTATTTTTGAGCGTTTCAGAAATCAACTTTTTTCCTACTAAAGACCAAATCTCCATCAATTGTGTATTTACCTAGGTTTGATGAACCATATTTTGCTTTCCTTATGGTAATTTCATAGCTCGCCCTTCGCAGACCTTCCTTCGATGAACAGCAGCTTTGGGGCTCGTTCGTGTAGATTCCTTCTGTTTTTCGACAATCGTTTGCGACAAAAATGATGGCAAACAGCTATCAACATCCCCTACTCGATTCATAAAAGGGAGGGGGGGGGGGGGGGTTGATGTTTGATGTTTGCTGCGGTTGAAGCGCAAATAGCAGACACCATTCCGCAGAGTGAAGTGTATCGCATCATTCATGCGGAACCTGAACATCCATCTTTTTTCACTAGTCCAAGTTTTTCGATATCCTCGTCAACTATCTTCATTGATGCGTAGGCCATCTCAATAACGCCCTTCATGGGTAAAATCAAGATCTGTTCAATCAATGCCGTCGAAGGACCGCACCCATGCGCACTGGTCAGACCACCTTGAAACGATAAATTGCTCGAACGAAAAGTTGTGGACTATATTTCACATGTGCTTTGCGATAGAACTTTGTTAGCTTATGTATTACTCTAATCGGGTCTCCCTGCTCACGCCGGGCCCCATCCCTCACTTTTGCAAAGATTTTTTGCAAAGTAGAAAAAAAATTGTAGTTGGTGGAGTGCAGCGATTCTAGGCAGAAGAATACTGTTTTTCCTAAGTCTAAGGAGGGGAGGAGCACCCTTGGTGCGGATGATCACCCGTGCAAAAAGCTAGCTTGTAGTAACAGTTGAATATTCAATTGACTCACTTTGTTGTATGGACATACATAGAACGATGTCAATACAGATCGACATCTGAAGCTTTGATGTACCCACTTCACTCCACATTTCCCACTCCACTTCGCAGTACTCACTCTACTCCATTGACCTACCCACCAAGTCTTTGCTTTGAATATAAGAAGGAAATGTAGGATAGAGCTACGTTTTTCATATCATTACTCCTACCGTAATCGAGGTTTCACAGACGGACGGACAGGCATACCGACAAGCCCACAGGCCGACACACTAATTTACTGCTTTATAAATAAGAGAGATATATCATGCATGGAATGCATGGAATGACCTGCAGCTTTCCAGCTACGATGGAATAAAAAACAAAAAATCTTCTTCCTCAATCTTGTATGTTACATTATCCATCTCTTCCCTAAGTTTTGCACACCAGTGTACTATATATTACCGTCTAGTGTCTGTGTCTTGTGTGAGATATGAGGGATGGAAGGGGAGCATGTGTGGGACAAGCGTGATCTTAGTCAAAGTACGCGTTCCGTGGAAGAATTAGGGGATAAGTCAATTGAGTTACCTAGGTGGGGCTGGGTTTCGCTCGGAGTGTGTTGGTGTGTTTCGCTGAAGAGCAATGTTCCTGATCTCATGGACTAGAGCATTCAAATTTGGAAGAATTTAGGTGGTGACAGATCAGCTTTCACAAGAGAAGGTGGAGAGCCCGACGTTAGCCGGGCGATTTAACTGCTAATATAAACTTCTGATAATTCTGAATATGCCAAATATCTTAAAAGCCCTGCAACGAATGTTTCCAGCACGGAGAAGCGGTGCACAGAATTCAAGAATCAAATGTCGCGGTCGACGTCATCGTCACTGCATATTACAACGAATATCTAAATACTTCACGGAAAGAAGAAAGTGAGTAGTTCATGAGTCAGAATTTCTCTTAATCCCTTCCCATTCGAAAATACATTTTGACTCATATTTCAGTAGTGGTGCAAGATATTGCCATAAAAAACCTTCAACACAAATTGGAGTCGAAACAAATTCTCCTTCAGTGGGAAATCGAAGGTGCACTGCCCTATGAAGAATTGAAACATTTCCTGAGGTTTGCTGAATATGATTCTGTATTCTGAGTGTGTAGCAATGAATCTTCCAGTCGTTCTGGAAGCTTCAGTTTGCCAAGGGATGATTGTAAATTGTGCTGCAATGGATAGAAAACGATAAAGCATCGGACCTTTGTCGGTGAAGAGAATGAGCTGCGATACCTGGTTTCTCTGCGTGCAAGCAGCAACCTGAGCTTATCCTTTATATCCGTGTTTTATTGAGAATGACTAAACTGTTGTTGAACTGCTCTTTTTCTAAAATGTTAGCTTTAGCTTTAGTCACACATAACTCCGATCCATTGTCAGTCGCAGGAAATTCCGAAAGTGTGTTTCAGCCTCGAGATATGGCAGAGAAAATGGTTATCAAATTCTACGTTTGACATAACACCGCAGAACACGTCCTTGCCTTCGTTCCATACCTATGTGAGGGTTTGAAATTGATGCCTGAATTATTATCAAAAAATGTTTGGTTTCTACAGGAAATGGATCTCAAGCCATTCTTTGAAACATCGCCAAGGGTGAGGCTGCACCTTTCACCTGTTGTGAATAAGTACAAAGGAATATCGGCCAGCCGAGTAGTTGAGATACTACAAAACCCATGCAAGTCTTTAAAATTGTTTTTATTCTATTATTTGTTTTTTATGAGGTGTATAATCAGGGTAGCACTTCACCCGTCAGAACACTCGTCTGACTACGGGCTCTAAACATGTTTGGGTTGAACCTATAACGCTTCATTACAATCTCATATTCCTCGATCCACTTTCGGCATAAGAAAAATTGCTAGTTTGTGGAACTATACCAAGTACTACAATTGGCTAACTTTCATGTTGAATGTTGTGAATGTTCATTTGTAGCGGGGTAAGGCTTGATTCAAACACTCCCCGTTTCCCTGGTGGGGGTAGTATCACCTGAAATCAGAGGAAATTATACTCCCTCCACCTAGCACTGGGCTCTGGATTGACAGAGACAAGTGTTGAATTTGCGATTATACGCATTCAATACACGCAACACACATACACATATACACACACATCGGCGAACCAACAGACACATTCAGAGCATTATATACAGGGTGTTCCAAAAACATGGGCGCCGAAATTCAACAAAATCCTCAAGCACTAGCACTCAATTCATCGGATTCACTACACCCGCTATCGATTAGTTGCAGAGGGAGGTTTTCTTGCAATATGCATGGTCACTGAAGTGAAACTCCCAATATCTTTTTAATGGGCTTAACCAATGCCACCCAAAATCACTGCCATGCAGAGGCGGGAGGGCATTATGAAATTTGTTTTGCTATGGTGTCCCTACAGAAGAGTATTAAACGTTACAGAGAAGAGGACCTAATCAAAGACAAACCATGACGGGTAAAAAGGCCAGAGTTTCTAGAGATATGATTATTAAAATGATTCTGGGTGCCCCGTCAAAAAGATGTGAAAAGGGCAGGACTTATCGAAGTTGTCGACGGTGCGGATAGTCATGCGATAGCTACACTGCCGTACCTATCGTATGCAGAAATGCTGGTTATTTCGAATCTCAACAGACAATATAGGGCTAAAATGTGCATAATGCTGCTAAGTCTTTGAATGGAGACAGGCAACCCTTCATCGTTCTCTCGAACCGAAAAAACTTTACGAAAAAACCAGTCCTCAACGAATGGGTCCGGAAACTTCTCCCCTAACACGGCGTCGCACACGCCACACCGGCCGCCTATCGCAGGATTGCGATGGAAGATTGGAGCGCGCAATTTCTGAGGTAGGGAGTCCTTTAATTATTTGAATTGGCTGGCCGCTCTTTTCAATTCCACTGCGGTCTTGATCGTCGTTTATATAGGAGGAGTCATTTTAATCAATCATGCCTATGAAAACTAAAAAGAAACAGAAGAAAAAACGATAAAACCCAATGTAAAAAGCAAGCCAGTCAAGGAAAAATATCGCGTCCTATCGATTGGCGGGAGGCGGGGTAAGTACGGTAATTGCAGTAACCTTAGCCGCATGCCGCAATGGAGAATGCCGCGATCGGGGAGAAGTTCCGTTACCCTCAACGGATAGAACGCTCACGTCTCTGCTACAAACATCGAAGTTGAATCCCACATAAAAAAGTTGCTACAAGAGCAGCAAAATGAGTTTTTCCGAGCGAGTCACTACCAAGGGTAGGACGCCCGTGGATGTCGGAGTGAATAATGACAAAGACCTGTAGTCAAAAGGCATACTGAAGTGTAATGAAGCGCTGACCTGTCGCTTTCCGAGATAGCTCGGAGCTCTTCCAGCAGGACGATACTCTAGCTCACAGAACCAAGCTCGCGCGAGACGCTTGCTGCCCGACCTCATGGCCGAGAGAAATAGTCATCTTGCTCTTCAGTTCTGAAATCGCTTGGCTGCTCTGTATGGTCCCTGATTGGAGGAGGACCTGCCGGGTTTGCAGTCCCAATTTGAAGTACTAGAAAGCAAGACTCAAAAACGGCTGAAAAGAAGTGGAGCATTGCTGCATGCAACATGCGAGGAGTTTGAGTGATGCTTTAGGCTCGTATCCGTGCTCGTAGGGGACATTTTGAGATATTTATAGCATGTTGTAGCACAGAATGTTAGTGAACGTGCATTTGCATTCCATTGCCATTTTCAGCTCAGCAGCTTTAAATACATTTCCAGGAATTGGCGCCCGTAGATTCGGGATACCCGGTATCTGTAGTAGGATATGCCCGGACTCGAAAGAGTTCTAGGGCGAAGGGGACTCTTGAAGTAAATATTAAAAAGGCTCATAACAAATGTGAAAGTTATCGATAGGAAAACTCGAACACGTGAGACAAGATGACGTAGCGGGTCATGTCTTATCATCAATAGTTTTCCTTCTCCCTAACCCCGCGCCGTCGCGGTGTCCACTATTCTTGTCCACCGTCTCCACCTCCTTCCTTCTGCGGCATCTTCTGCCATTACTTGGGCTTCGGCGACGTCCTTCATAATTACGCCCCGCCACCTCTTCTTTCGAGCTCCTCGTGATCGCTCCCCTCGAGCCAACTCCATTGCTTTCCTTATCGGATGATTCTGCTGGTCTTTTCAGTACGTGTCCGTACCATCGTAGGAGCTGCTCTTTCATCTTAGGTTGTACAGGACTGTATGCATGACCGCTTTGAGGTTTTCGTTTCTAATCCGGTCCCATCGTATCCAACCGCAGGCCCATCGAAGCATCCTCATCTCAGCGGGGTGTCTTTCCTCACCACTTCCTGCACACCTTCCCTTTGAGCTCCCTGGAATACCGACGGTTGCAGAGGATACCGGTAGACTCCCTCCGATTCATCCATGCCGCGTTTATACGAGATTTTTAGCTTCATCCACGCCACCGTCAGCGGCTAGATCACCCCCAGGTATCGGAAATCTTGTACCCTTTCGATGACTTCCCCGAGACCGTCTACGATTGGCTCCGTGCACTACTCGGAGCTGAGAAACTTGGTCTGTTCACGGTCAGCCGAAGCGCATTATCCGCCAACACTTTCTTCCATTTTTACAGCTTGCCTTGGGGTTCTTTCCTGCTCTCCGCTAGCAGAGCTATGTCGTCAGCGTAGAGGATGGTCTTAAGTGGTCCATTCATCAGTCCTTTTCTGATGACATCCAGTGTGAACAGGACAAAGAGCGGGCTTAGAGCTGATCCCTGGTGTATCCCAAACGTGACGTCTATTGCCTTGGTCAGGCCGTCTCTAGTGTGTGTTGCTGTCGCGGACCCATCGTAAATGTCTTTGACAAGGGGAATGAAGTGTTCTGGGACGTTTCGTTCTCGGAGCGCTCTCCAGAGGATTTGTCGCGGGTGGCGTTCGGAGGCCTTCTCCAGATCAGGGCAGGCCGGGAAGCAAGGTCTACGCTTTTCTCGATTCTTTTCCATATCTGTGTGGCTATGAAGATAGCATCTGTTATAGGCCTGGCATGGAGCCAGATAACTCCTGTGGGATCTGGACGAGCTTCCTCAATCTCGAGTCAACTAACAACTAACTTGTACAGTTTCATTGCGTGAGCAGTCCACCTGATCCCCCCGTAGTTGGAGCACTCCATCGCTTCCCCGTTCGGCTTATATGAGGATGATGGTGCTGTTCTTCCGGACAACTGGGATTCTTCCTTCAGTGTTCACAGTATTCAGGAATCGGGTGAGCCACATAATCCCGTGTTATCCAAGCGCCTTCTATGCTTCGATGGGGAGCCCATACGGACCAGTTGCCTTTCCAGCCTTCATCTTCACAGTTGTCCTATGCACCTCATTCTCAGTCCACAGTGCGACGGAACCTGCTATGGCTTCAACTCGGGGACTGTACTCACGGTTATATTCTTCGTTTAGAAGCCTGCCGAAGTAATCCACCTACGCTTGATTTCACCAGGTTTCCTCAGGATTACACTCTCCGTGTTCTTATAGGCACAGTTTGGAAAAGGGAAGTGTCGATATATTGTAGTGCATCGGTGCCGAAGAAATCAAAAGAATCCTCCTGTATCGCGGGAAATAAGGCTTCTCAAAAGTGGCGGAAATAGATGTTGTACGAGACTACCCCGATGGAAATGGCATGAAAAAGGTGTTCGGACGAGATCTCAGTTGTGACAGTTGCTGAAGGTCAAAAATGTTTCTAACTGCCCTCCACTGTCGCCATGGATGATGACAGGTTGTTTGAACTTCCAACATGGGAGTGCCTTGAGATAGTGCATCCTCTAAACACCGTTGAGACTCGTTCGCTGTGGGTGTGGCATTCACACGATACAATGTCTAACCCATTATTGTGCCCCTATCCTAGAGGTTTCTTGACCTACATCGGCACATATGGTATCGGGAGGTGGGGTTTTGAATCCATCTAGAGGGAACATCTCAGAAACCATTTTTATTGTAAACTGTGCCTTCAACGGATTTCACCACCCGATGTCTTGAGTAGTCCGGTGCCGCGCTTTCGCCGGTCTGAAGACGAACCTCTCTGCTTGCAGGCGATCGAGTTTCTCGTAGAAAGAGTCTTTTTGCATTCTCTGCTCTCTCCACGGCAACCTTAGTGAGGTTCTTAAGAGTTCTGTAAGCAGCCAGGTCTCTTGGAGCTTGCGTCTTCTACCATCGCTTGTAGGCGGCTTTCTTCTGCCTCAGGACTTGCTGGACGTCATCGTTCCAGAGCCTTGCTCACTTGTCTCCTCGTTATCCATCTCGAGTTTCTCCCAGCTTCTCCCTTACGCACCGTAGGATGACTTCCACAGCATTGCTCCAGGTCTGCTGGATCGGTCCTTCAGAATTAAGTTTCAGTGTCTTTCATTAGAAATCCTCCTTCTCGGCTTGGTGCAGCCTCCACCACCGGATTCTCGCTTCAATTTAGTCCTTAATTTCTCAGGATGCTGATCGAGGTTGAGAACCCTGTCTCCTTCGTTTCTAACTCCTACTCCTCTACCTCCATGTACTCTTCCCTGCCCCTTCCATTCGCTGTCGACGTGCCCATTCAGATCACCTCCCATGGTGAGATAGTCCTCTTCCGGAACTGATCTGATGGCATCGTCGAGGCTCAGATGGAACTCATCTATTTCCCGCTTAGGGCAGTCAGCTTGTGGTGCGTGCGCGGATATCCCATTCCTTATCATATCATGCCATATGCGACAAAACGGAGCCTTTGGAAGAGGACAAATCTCTAGAGACTTCCAAGAATATGAGGCCTCTCTACCTCCAACCCTTTTTTTTAAACCGATTTTCGTGCTCATAGTGAGTACTTATAAAGGTGAATGAACGTCCGAGGTCATCTTTCAGAGTTTTCCCATTGTCTCCGATCCATATCAATTCCAGAGGTACTGAATACATGGCCTCTCACGTGATCCATCCCTTTACCATTGTAGTTTAAGCATGGCTTTGCAATCAATACACAGAATACAAATAAGCATTCGGGCATCGAAATCTTTCAGCGAAGTGATTTATATCGGCTACCTTCCGTGACGGGGCGGAGGTAATGAAGTGGAAAAAGGCACGCTATCACACACGCATGGTTACCAGGTCGAGTCAGATCGATGCCTGCCTGAACCATCCAAACCTTCCATTTCTCCGCTACCGGCTGATTGATTCGTCTGACCAATGTGATGGTAAAAGCAGTGGCTTGCATATCGGCTGGCCACTGCAAGTCATCGTATGAGCCGCATACATTCGATACGCCACTCAATTCTGAATGGAAGTCAAATGGGGCCCTTTCCTCAGAAGAGATTGAGTAACCTCCAGAGCCATATCCTTTATTCTTTGGAACTCTCATGATAGGCTTTCAACCAAACAAAAAGATGGAGGCAACGACAGAGGAGATAATGAAGTGTTTATTTTTGCAAGAATCGATTGTAACTCCGAAGACGGCCGATGGGGGCGTTGATTGGAGTAGACAGGAAGTATCAACCATGCTCATCCCCATCGCTCTTCTATACACTATGTTAGGGTATCAAAGTGAAGAGTAGTGTTACTCCCCAAAATTCCTTCTGATGTTGAATGTAACACATATTTCTTCCTCATCGTGCACACCTGAAATCGAATAAATAAACGGCGCAATCGATTCACTCTATCCATTGATGTTACATTTTAGTCCAGAGCCTCATCGTTGAAACCTCTTGCGTCTTGACTCCTTCATCGCTTTTTTATTGCAGTTTTCTTGTTCTTTTTCATACCTGGCAGTTTATCAAGTGTATTTGATACTTGCTCGGTGGATCTTCCTCCTGGATTAAGTCGCATTTGAATGACGTGATTTTTCCACAATTTACCTTCCTCTGTTACCGGGTCGTTTGATATTCATCCACAAGGACTCATCGATTGGGAAGAAATCTTCTCTTGTATAGCCTGATAGTTTTCTTCTTCTTCTTCTTATTTTTTAACGTTTATCCCGCTTGTAGGCGGGGTCCGCTTTTCTGATAAGCTGACGCCACTTCTCTCGATTGAACGCTTGATCGGGGTGGATGTTATCGCTTTAAATCTTCGTGCAACGTATCGAGCCACCGGACGTCCTCTTGGCCGCTTTCCGGACACGTCCAGGATGAGCCGATCTTACGGAAACTGTCCTTCTTTGCGCGAAGAGTATGACCATACCATCATAGACGAACTTCGCGCGTTTTATCGACAATGGGCGCTACACCGAATCGCTCCGTGATGGCGTCATTACTTATATGGTCTAAGCGTGATACTCCAGCTGTCCAGCGCAGCATTTTGGACTCCATCACACTGAGACTGGCTTCAACTTCTTTAGTTGCAGGCCAGCATTCAGCGCCGTAAATTGCGACCGGCCGGATGACGGTTCTGTGATATTGGATTTGAGACGCTCAGGGATGTTCTTATCGCAGAGTAAGCCAATCGTTGAGCGCCACTTCAACCATGCTGCATTCACGCGAGTATTCGTTTCAAAACCCAGGCTGCCGTCAGACGCAATTGCCGATCCGAGGTACCTGGAGGTTGCTGTTCGTGTGGGCTCAGTGCCATTGATCTTGACAGAGCCTGGCTCGCTCTAATCAGTGGTCAAGTACTCAGTCTTTTTGACATTTAACCTGATCCCGAACATAGCCGGACGGTCGGACCAGGCCTGCACCTGTGACTCGAGCTCGCTTTTGTCTTCGCTGGCGAGCATCACTGTCATCTTCATAAAGAAGCGTTCATGGAGCCGGCTTATGGAGGTCTTTTGTAATGGCATCCATGACGACAACAAAAAGTAGTGATGATAACGCAGAGCCTTGGTGTATCCCGACGGAGATGATGAATTCCCTCGATGTGCCCGCTGTCGTCTGCCCTCGGCTTTTTGGGCTAGTGTGAAGGATGCGCACCCACTCAATGAGCTCTTTAGGTACGCCATGCTGTCGTAAGGCATGATATATAACGTCACGGGAACGCGATCGAAAGCGTCATCCAAGTCTAGAAAGGTAAGATGTACCGGTCTTCGTTTCTCGCGATGCTTCTCTAAAAGAAGGCGAGTGGCGTGTATGGCATCGATGGTGCTACAACTAGCTGTAAAACCACTTTGTTTAGTGGTCAGCTCGACGATAACCCGGGTGCGGCTGTCTACAATTCGCTCAAGGATTTTCATGCTGTGCGAGAGCAATCGAATTGGACGGTAGCAGGTGCAGTCTCCAGGACTGCCCTTTTTCTTCCAGATAGGAATCGTCGTGCTCTGTTGCCAGCTCTCAGGCACCTTCTTCTCTGCAACGACCTGGTTGAAGAATTCCGTCAACCATCCTGCAGGATTCCAGCCTTTCGATTTCTAGCCTACGTCGTCAGGACCAGTTGCTTTGCCTGACTTCATCTCTTTCAAAGCAGTAATGGTCTCATTCATGATTATCTTCTGAACGGGACCGTGTACTGGCGGGGCGCAGGGGATGGCGGGATGAGCGAATTCGACTGTTGAAATGCTGGCGAAGTACTCTCGCCATCGTTTCAGTACTTGCCTGCGGTCCGTTAAGAGGCGACCGTTCTCGTCATTTATGCCGAAAAACTTCATATATCCTGGGTCTTACTTTTGCGGGTCTTTGCGAATCGGTGAACGTACCGCTCACCATCCCGAGACTCGAGTTCCTTATTAAGATCGGCATAATGAGCAGCCTTCTCAGAAGCTGCGGCCTTCTTCGCCTCTTTCTCCGCTATCTGATAGCGTTGCCAGTTGTCAGCCGTCTTTTCGATAAGAAATGCGTGGTACTGCTTTTTCTTCTCACGCGCTTTATCCGTGACATGGTCCGTCTACAGCCACATTTGCTTATCGAGGTTTCGCCGTCCAGGCTTGGTCATGCCGAGCTTCGACCGCACAACCCGGGTTATCGCTTCCGCAGCTCCGACAAAATCAATTTGTGTTCTGTTCTCACCGCTATAGAAGGTTATGGGATGAGAGTCACGTTTGCGAAATCTCGTGTTTACAAGATTAGCGAGATTATGCGAGTCTGCACATTCGAGAATTCGCTCGCCATTAGTGTTACGTGACCCATACCCGAAACCCCCATCGCAGCTATAACCGTCTTTCGTATCGCTCACGGACAACTATGGCCTCCTGTGACTGTACTTCAGCTGTCTCTTCATCGAGCAGGTTCCAGAACGTGTCCTTGGTTTACTCGGAGCATCCAGTTTGTAGAGCATACGCTGGGAAGAGATGGTATTTTTAGAGTTCGATGACTACCACGATCTTCATTACGCGGTCATCGTAGCGTTCCACGCTTACTATCGAGTCACGGAACCGTTCAGGGCCTGTTATCCCGACGCCTTTGTGAGTGTGGGGCCACCACAAAGAACGGTTTTGAAGCCGAGGCCAATATCCCTGGACTTGCAGCAGGACCACCTCGTTTCCTGCACGGCACAGAAATCAATTCGTCGACGCTCTAAAGCTTCTGCTAACTCGTACAAGTGTCTTGTTAGCGTGCCAACATTTGAAAGCAACGTTCACTTAAATTTGGGTAATCCAGATTATGATGAAAAATGGAAGACAAGATCGAAACTAGTGCGACTGAGGGGAAGAAACAGCGTGCATCGGTGTTTCTAAAGTGAAAAAAGGCTTCGAAAAACCGTAAAAAGGGAGTTGGACGAGAATGAAACAAGAAAAATGAAGAAGGTTGGGCGCCCGGACGAGCTAAACAGTGCGTTTCACTGCGCGCGTGTGGGTCCTGGTGCGAATAACAGAAAATGGCAAGCCAAAATTCGTTCACTCATAAGCATAAATAAACAAAAAAACCTCTATTAACAGTAAAAGTAGCTCACCTTTTTCAGCCTATAGGAATAGGAAATTAAATAAGGGATCGCGGCAGCAAAAAAAAAACAGAGGAAAGAAGAATGGGAGAAAAACATCGCCTCATCACTCGGCGATTAGCTGATTGTGTTGGGTCCTAGAACGAGTAATAGCAATCTGTATTGTCTCGACACTCGTCTAACGTGACACCGATCGAGGGGCGGGAAAGCGAATTACGGCAGCGACGGGGCTTCCACTATGCCCCAAGCGCCGAGATTGTGGGAGCGAGAGGGTCCCTTCTACAACCCATGGGGGCCGCTGAGTATTAATAAGGTGAGAACTCAATAACTTTCTCATCGTGAACGGTGCCTTTAACGTCGCAACGCGGGTCTTCCATACGTTGCGTGGCTTTCGGGCTAGGCGAGTGTGCGTCGGCTCCCGCGGACGCAGTAGCATTACATCGGAATCCTTCAACGACATTAACATTTTTGATGTGACTGGGGTGTTCGTTAGGCCGGTCTGTCACGGGGGCCTGTCGCCTGCATTCGAAGGTCCGTGGTCGGCTCAGCCCACAGAGTGGACAGTTTCTAGTGGCACCCCTTGGACGAACGGGCTTCGCCACCTTGTATAGCCTGATAGTCTCAAATGTAAACTGGTTCTCCAGTCTGGAATGGCGTTTCCCTTGCGTTGCGTGGTTCCGTTTCCATCCTCATTGGTTCCAATTCGTATCTGGAGTCCGAAAAATTATTCTATTGACGAAAGCTATTTGGAAAAGAAAAGTTGCAGTGATAGTCTCTCCTCTGCTTCACTAATGAAATCTCCATAATTTCGGCGAAATGCTCTGTTTCACCGTATGATTGCAGATGAAAGCGTAGTGAACGAATATGTCGTTTTTTACTTTCGGTCACTTCGAATAGGAGTTTTCTACACGAGATACATTTTTCTTAAGACAGATGGAATCAATGTTAACCCGATTCCAAAGATTTCTCTGCTCAGGCCACTAATCCCTTATACGTGAGTTGAGCGCACCATACTAAACTAAGCGATTTTGGGCTTTCGGTGATGCAGCAGTAACCATTTCTTCTAAACTTTTTTCACTGATGCAATACTCCATGAAGCATTCTTCATCGAAATTTTTCACCAACATTCATTGGTGTTTTGACTCTATACGACTTTGATGGCAGATTATCTCTCCTGTGACGATAACTCTGCCCGTTCGATTTCCCTGAAATTTAGTTCGTGAGGAAGGGTAGGGTTTTTCTAATGTGCTCTTCCACATTTTGAATTTTTACGAGCAGCTTTTCTGTCCATCCATTCGATTGTATTAGTATATTCTTCAAGAGGCACGTTATCTGGGTTTAGCCTAGGTCGGAATCGGTTGAAATCGAATGAGATCAGTCTGATTGGTTGTGATGGTAGAGCCCGCATACTCTGAATACGGCATGTTCGAGCTGGGTAGAATATGAACTCTTTTCTTATCTCATGGGCTATCGGTTCCTTATAATATGTCCATAACTTTTATACAAGTAGTCTGGGAACTTCCAGACTTCCATCTGACACAGACTTCTATATTTTTGTTCAAATGATCATACTTGACCTTGTAGTCCTGGTAATACCAGTATTTGGGGCGAACGAGGCGAGTAGCTAATTCATTATTTCAAGCTGGAATTGTAACAGTTGAATCTTAGTTTGAATTCGGATCTATCTATCAGTCGGATTATTTTGATATATAATCTCTTGCGTCTTCATTTATCCTTTGATGACTATCCTGATCGCCACTTGCTGTAGATTCAAAGATCATGAATTCGAGAGCAATTGTTACCATCTCGACAGTACTTCATTGACTTCGAAGCATTCTCACCCATTCCATTGCAGAATCTCTCGAAGGCAGAGTTTAGAATAATAATGAGCTAATTAACTTGTGTGGATTAATGGAAATAATTGTCAGAAATCAATCAAATGTGGCGAAAAAACATGAGAATTTTGAATATTGTGAAAGATGAAAGCTTTAGAATGTAACAAATCCGTGGACTATGCAAGGTTATGGTGAAGATCGCATTGAAGAGTTTTTTAAACTGGCACCTTGTTGTGTTCTACTGCGTAGGGCTGTATACAGATAGCCAAAAATGCCGCAAACTGTTTTCTACTGCGCCATGGGTCATAACTAGTTGTTTGTATTTTCAACATTTGTTTCCGTTAGAGCGAAGTAGTGTAGTGGCAGGGTGCGCACTATCGCAAACGCTTGGTCGCGAGTTCGAATCCCACATCGATATCCGCCGAGGCCAACAAAGATGTCTATACCTCCAGGTCGGCTAATTGGTAGCAGGCTTGTCTGGGACGATATAACCACTGATTTGAATACCGCCCGGCCACCGCAAAACATAATATAGGCGACATTCGTATTTAATATGGCGCTACGATTTGGAAAGGAGGTTGAGTGCCGAGTCGCATAGCTCAGACAGGATGCTCAGCGCTCAAAGACTTCAAGATTTTGTGTTTCCTTGTGGATGGTGCAGCCTTAACACGGTCGACTCTGAGTGTTTACTTCGGTCAAGCCAGTTAGGAGCGCTTATTACGCTCTGCCCAGGCCGGTTTTTTCCCGAGTCTCATATGCTATCGTTGGAGGCTACACGTCCATCATTCGAGTTAATCTCGATAAACATTTCCATCGTAAATTGCGCCCCGAGGAAAAGTTCCTGTGGCGCAGTGTGTATTCCAAATACAAAAGTAGTGCCTCTACTTCAGTCCCCAAGAGGACAGTTCATTTTTAAGTTTCCCCAGTTTTCCACTGTTTGGTCATTTTCAAACTCGTTGCCGGATGGCGTGACCTACTTTTCTCTTTATTGCATTCTGATCACGCTTACTGCTCATTACCGTAACGTCAGATAGTGAAGAACTCATTTCTTGTAATAAGCCTGTGAGCACAGATTTTGATAAGGAGAGCGCTTGAAAATTTCGTTGAGTTAATTGTGCTTTATTGGATGAACTACTGCTACGAGCGCGGATTGTCTGGTGTGTGTGGTACGAGAGTATCAAGAACTTTTTGACCCGTTTCATTTTTGTTTTATGGTTGTGTCCAGTTGTTCGCTTTACTTGTGCTGATGTGCCTCAAATCAAAAATTTGAACACACCTCTGCCGTCGAGGTGATTTAAAAGATGCAAACTTTCAAATAGCAACTGCCCAAACGGAAACGAATCATTGAACTCCTTGCGGCTTCTCCTTTATTTAAATTTCTGCTTGACATTTATGTTCCCTTATCCATTTTTTCGACTGCTTTAGTGCAAACACTACTGCTCTATTAATACTATTCTACATTTAGTGATAAACGTGACAGAGCTGTGGGTAATGAAAGGAACGAATGTAACGATAAGATGTCGGGAACCAAGTGATCATTACTATTGGGTGTATCAGGTAAGTTTGACTTTTTTGTCGTCCTGTTACTCCAGAGTCGTAGAAGCGGTTGCTTACCTGTACGCAGCAGCAAGTATATACAGGTTGCGCCACAAATATGGTAACAGTTTTTCGGACGTCCGTAATTTCTTTGTTTGGGGGGGGGGGGGTTTCTCTGAATTTGCACCTTTCCTTATGTCAATGATATACCTTAGCCCACATACCTGTTTTGATGCTCTCAACTCTCTAATATTTCAAAAAACGGTAGAGTCCCGCAGACATCCACCAACCGCTCTGTCTCTGTGAGCGTTTGGCAAGCCCTTTCCCGGGATCGATCCGCGTTTCAACATCTCTCACATGACAGCCTCCTGAATCGCGGCGCGTACTATACTCGCCCGTCTCGTCGACCATTATAGCCTCAAAGTGAGCGGTGTGTAGTGCACAGTCCTTTGAGTAGTTTGAGTTACGCAAAGGCTCAATGTTTTTGATTTCAAACCTCACTCAGCAAGTTTTTTTCAGGAAGGATACGAAAGCACAACAAAGGACATGAGTCCGGACGTTTCTACTCTGACTATTCGTGTAACGAGGAATGAACGTTACAGGTGCTATTCAAAAGGAATCGAATACTATAGAGCTGATGAGGACGTTCGATTGGTACCGCTTGAAGGTATCTTGATTGATATATTGTTTACTTATTTGTTCATCGAGTAACCCCTAAAAATGAAGGTCCTTACTCTGGCTGACAATTGTAGCCTATTCATTTGTAATTTAGAGCCGCCGGACTATCCCGAAGTCGAGCTACGCTTGGAAAGATCTCTGCCACCTAAACTACATATAAAATGGATTGCAAATTGGATTGCTGATGCTCCCATGTCGAAAAGGTTAATATAAAAAACTCTTGTAGTATTATTCATACAGAATAAGGTGAAGGATCTATGGTTACAAGATGCCCTAGATTGGAAACAGAAGTGTGTGCATATACAAACAGATTGGTTGTCCACTGCCATGCGTTATACTTTTTACGCGAACATGATATTAAAAGCCTCCATGGCGCACCCACCTCATACTTGAGTAGTTGAATTATAGAAACATCTATCAGAATCAACAATAAATGAGTCGGTTCTGGGAATATAGGATTAAAATAGTAATGTTCTTGAAGCGACTTCGAGGCTATATATAGTCTGTTTTAAGTGTAAGACCAAAGTCCTTCAAAACTAGTGAAAAACCGATACTAGTCAGCACACACAATGAGGGAGACAATAAGGGATGTGATCAGTAGCGCCATTCAGATGGTTTCACGTAGCGCATAGTAGTATAGAAACCTCTGTTGTGGATTCCTGCAGCTTCCCAGAAGGCGTACTTAATAAACTGTTCTTATCCTCTGCTAATATCACCTTGGTTGGTTAAAGCGACGTGGTAGGCAGAGGGGTCCGTGTTCTTGCTGCTGCGATAGACATTCATGGTTAAGAGCCACCTTCTCCGCACTGCAAATCTAGTTTGATTTCATTTGTGCTTCATCTGTTATCGTTCCTTCTTGGAATGTCATCGTCGATATTGTTGCGAACCATATCTTCACCTCCGATTCACGCTCTTTCGATTCTTGCTCTGAAGGTTCCTCATTTCCATCACTGTTTCTATGAAGCCCACAGATTCCTCCGTCCGCAGCTTGATTTGCTGCGAATGGTTTTCTGCGGAAAGTATCCAAGACGGCGTCCTGGAAACCCGGAGTAAATTCTCTCTCAAATATTAAGTATCTCTTATCTGTGTCGTTTTGGGCCTTCATGCGGAGAACATCGAAAATAGAGCGGGGCGAGCTCATCATCTGAAGTCGGTCCGAAGCAAGCGGTTCATTGTGTTCACCTTTTGCTGCTCATGTCTAATAGCTACCCAGTACTGCTTCCTTGATTTGTGTATTGCTATGAGCAGAGGTGGAAGGGAAAAAAGAGTGAACGATCGAGACCTACAAAGGCTAAATTGCGCATATATGTAGTAGGTGATCGATTCCAGGGGTCAAGGTGGTAATTCCTGAGATGAATTGTTGAGAAGATTCAACGGCGTGGAGTAACCTTCGAAATTTTTCTGTAAGAGGTGATAGCTTCGTTATGGGTGTAGTGTTCAGTGGGTGTGCGACGTTAGTCTCGAATGACATTGCTTCGCGAGAAGGTGCGAAGTGACCTCATTAATGACTAACCTCATCTTAATTACTCGCCTTCCCTTGATCGTGACTAATCTTATCTCATTTGTGAGAGTGATGGCAAATGATGAGAAGATGAAACTTCAGGAAGATAAGTTTTTCAACTTAAAATTTTCATGGTTTTTGGATTAAACGATTTTATTATAATACCATGCAAGATGACAAAAAATTCAGCAAAAATTTCCAATAAAATATAACTAAGCCTAAATTTTCTAATAAAAAGTATCTAAAAATAGTAATTGAACAAAAAACATCTCAGATTGTCTTGTTCGTTACGAATTTGGGCATCTTTTGAGGTAAATAATAGGGAGGGAATTGAAGAAGCATGGGTAGATCAGAGCGAAGGCTGCGGTAAGGGTTGGAGTGGTTGAGTAGATGCACGAGTAGCATAGCACAAAGGTTGCGCAACGGGCTGGGGCGGTTGTGTAGGTGCAGAAGTAGCATACAAGGGTAGCGGTGCGGGTTGGGACTGCGTTAGCGGAGGTTGTTTAGGTACGGAAGTAGCATAGTAGTAGGGTTGGGGTGCGGATTGAAGCTGCGTTGAAGCTGAAGGGTACCCGTGAAATCTCGGAAGTCGTAGAAAGTGTCGTCAGAATACATAGTAGGGTTCTAATGAAGGCTTCTTTTCTAGTCAATAGTTGCATATAAATCGCTCACCCACCAGCTTAAACAGTAGCTGATGACCTCTCTTCAATGTGCTGAATTAAGACTGAAGTATTGTAATATTCCATGAGAAGTGTGAAATGGCCTAAGTGATCAGCCGGCGGGCGTTCAATGACTTTCAAACACGAGGTGCCCCAATATCAAACAACTTCGTCGCTTCTGTAAATGTTGTTTGATATCGTAGATGAGTGGAAACTCGAAAAGAGAATTTTTTTTACATCTTACACGAACTTCATTTTTATGACCAACGAATTTTTCTATTCTATAGAAAAATTATCCGGTAATGAAACTCTTTAGACCAAAGACCATGGAAATTTTACGATGAAAAATTACTTTTCTTGAAATTTCATATTCCCATCATTGCCATCACTTTCATAAGTAAGTTGAGGTTAGTCACGATCAAGGGGAGGCGAGTAATTAAGATGAGGTTAGTCATTAATGAGGTCACTTCGCACCTCGGCGCAAAGCAATGTCATTCGAGACTAATGTCCCACACCCAGTGTTCAGTACTAACAACAAGCACACCGACCTTTTCATACAGTAAATTAGGCTCTAGAAAGGGAAACGTTCTAGATTTTCAAGATTTGGCTCTGCTCAATGTAGGCACTGTGTTGGTTTATCACTTCCTTTACGTTTTAAAATGAAACACTGAATTTTGAAAGTCATTAGACAGTGCATCTTTTTTTGATTCACCCTATTTGGCATATCGAGGGTCGAGTACATCCATCTACGACGAAAGTGACTCCTTAGCAATGATTGGCTCTGAACGAGTTCTATCACTTCGGTTTTATAGCAGTATTTTTCAAAGTTAATAGCAAGCATTGAGAAGTTCCTCTTAGATTATGCCATCAATTTTGCACTTTTTTGTTATCATGTATTTGAAGATAATGATCTTCACATTAACTGGATATGCGATTGTTTTTGTGCCCATAAAAAGTTATAGGGGGAGAAGGGGGTGCGTGTCAAGTCGTGCGTCCGAGAGTGCGCGCGGCAAATTGCGCGGCGAAGTTCGTGGCGAATTTGGACGACTCCGGCGCCTATTATTGGGGCCCAAACCTGAAGTAAGGTAGATTAGTAAGGTCAGCTGATCCTATTATTCTACTGTACTTCAAAATTGGGCCCAAATAATAGGCGCTAAAGTCGTCAGAATAGGTATGGGTTTCGCCGCGCAATTTGCCGCGCGCACCCTCGGACGCACGACTTGACCGTCCCCCGGGGAGAAGGTGGTGCCATCCTCAAATTGCGTGCAGTTTTATTCTGCCTGCGAAAATGGCGCGCTGTCGGTGCCCAGAGTGTCGCGAATGTAATGTAAGATTATATGGAAGGCACCATTCACGGGTAACGGAACTTCTCCCCTATCGCGGCATTCTCCCTTGCGGCATGCGGCAAATTTCACTGCAATTACCGTACCCCGCCAATCGATAGAACGCGAAATTTTTCCTTGACTGACTGCTTTTTCATTGGATTTTATCGTTTTTTCTTTTGTTTCTTTTTAGTTTTCATGTTTATTAGACTTGATCTTATTAGAATTAAAATAACTCCTCCTATATAAACGACGATCAGAATCGCATTGGAACTGAAAAGAGCGGCCGGCCAATTCAAATGCTTAAAGGACTCCCCACCTCACAAATTGCGCGCTCCAATCTTCCATCGCAATCCTGCGATAGGCGGCGGGTGCGGTATGTGCGACGCCGTGTTAGGGGAGAAGTTCCCGGACCCCACCATTCACTATTGCGGATTATGCAAAACGGGTTTACAGTCGGTTAGATAACAGATGGCTGAATGTACGGTTCCTGCTGGCCTCCGGCTAGTGCTAATTTCCAGTAAGCTCTTATTTAAAATTGATAACTCTGTTCAAAACGTTTTAGAACGTGGGAAAAAAGTGGCAAGAGGCTATGAAGAAATGCGGTCAAACCCTTGAAGTTGACCGAGCCTGCACTACGGTGGGGGGAGCAGCGATCAAAAATTCATAACTATGTCTAGAAACGATCTAGAAGACAGGAGAAAAGTGCTTGTATGTAATGAAAGGATTGCGGCCAGGCTACCGAAGAATCCGAGTCTTGATAAAGATAGGTGGGGCCAAGATAAATAATTAATAACCCTGTTCAACATTTGGATGAATACCCAGCCCATCATGAGCGGAGCTTCGATGTGTTTACATACGCTCAGCACGCATAAACCCTTGCTCACTTCTCTCGAATTTTTTCTAGCCTGCACGGTTTCGCTGAATTGAGTTATGGGCATATGTAGTAAGCACCGCCCACCGCCAGAACGCTCCGCCCACGGCCGATGAGTTTCCTTCGTTTCACTTGTTGCCCCATTCCTCACCTTTGCTCACATTTTTAAGTCGTCTGAGCTGTTATGAAACATAATCAAAGGTTTTGCTCATGATACCGCTCACCACTGTGCATGCTCCGTTACTGTGGGTGAAGCTCCGCTGAGCACACATGTGCTTTTTCGGTCTTTCCCTATGCCCAACCCATCTCGCACCTGTCTGGACTTTTTTCAGGTGCTTCTTCAGATGATATCGAATTTCCGAGCAATCACACAGACGGACAGTTGGGCAGAGAGACAGACAGACAGACAGACAGACAGACAGACAGACAGACAGACAGACAGACAGACAGACAGACAGACAGACAGACAGACAGACAGACAGACAGACAGACGAACAGACACACAGACGGACACGAGCGCTTCATAAACACTAAAGATAAGGATATATGTATGTCTATATATAAACTCGTTCATTTATATGTATACTATATATACATATGTATGTACATACATATATACATATCCTACTTTATATAATTCGCCAAGTGTGTCTGTTGGTGTGTGTCGATGTGTTTGTGTGTGTGTGTCGGTGTGTGTGTTTGACCAGAAATTCATAACTGCTGTTCACGTGGAACTAGAAAGGTTGAATTCGGCAGGAGTACAGGGGCAGCATGGGAGCACTCATGGCGGGTGGTAGGACTGGACTCCGCCCACAGGGGACGGGGCATGCGCGGTAGAATTTTCAGGTCGCAAATTCGTAGCTCCTGTTCCAGTGGGCCGAAAGGGTTCACAATTGGTAGGGGCGGCATGGAAACACTTATGGCAGGTAGCAAGATCGGATTCCGCCCACAGACGGCGATGCGTGCGCAATAAAAATTTGGGCCGCAAATTCAGAGCTCCTGTTTGCGTGGTCCTATTGCATAGAAATTTGGTAGGAGCACAGGAAGCAGGATAGGAACACTGATGGTAGGTGATAAGCGGTGATAATAATCAAAAGGAGTTAATAAACAGCTTTGAAAGGCGAGTGCCACAGGAACCGTCACTTACTTCCTGTTAACGGCAGAGCTTTGGCACTTCGGAAAACTGTTAGAGACTGATAGGAACTGATAGGAGGCGAGAGCCAATAAGTCTAACAACGTCTTTCAACATCTTATGGTGAGTGGCAGGACCGGAATCCGTGCACAGGGGGTGGAGTTTTGCGTCGCAATAGTCAATTTGGCCCTAGGGCATTCAAACCTGGCAGGAGTACAGGCGGCAGGACGGGAACATTTATCGTAGGTGGGAGGACCAAACCCCGCTTATAGGAGGCGAAGTTTGCGCCAAGACTTCGGTTTGCTTCTGCGGCGTTCGAACTTGGTAAGAGGCAGTATGGAAACACTTATGGTGTGTAGTAGGACCGGACTACGCCCCCAGGGAACAGGATTTTACGAAATAAATGAGTAGAAATCCATAACTCCTGATCCCGTGGACTTGGAGAGCAATCAATAGGAGGGGGCAGGGTAGGAACACTGACAATAGAAGAGGCCTAAGAGAAGAAGATCCACATACCAATTACCTCCTAGCGCCTTTGTCATTTACGATCTGGCTTTGACTTTTTGATATGTTTCATTCGACAAGAAGGTTACGTTGTGTGTTTATAAGGAGATGAATTTGGTTCACTTCTTGGTATTCAATTACGACCACTACCCAGCAGAGTTTGCGATTAAGTAAAGAATCGCGGTTTCTCTTTGCTTTGATATCATTCTTAGCAAAAATTATCCGACCGGTAATAATGTTGGATTCACATTTAATGGTGTATCTGTAGAGAAAAGGAGGTACATCATTGGAAGCATTTGATAGTCTATACTCTCGCTCGGCGAAAAAGCGAAATATTATATTAAAAAGGGAATTTCATTAATTCGATATTCTTCGGGCAAAGTCTCTTTGCCCCAAGAAGGAGGAGAGCCCTTGATGATGGCATTGAGGAACATTGATGGTAGCTAACATAGTAGCCTCAGCCGCGATGAAGTCTCACCCATAAGAAGAAGGGAAGCCGGGCGTTAGCCGGGCGGCCCGACTGGTATACATATATACAGTGTAGTTGGACGGAGGCTCGTATTGGTCGTTTTTCTTGAACATGGTCTGCATGTTTCAAGAGCTGGACTCCGTACTTCATCAGCGACCGTGTGTTCGCGGGAGCACCTTGCATAACAACATCCCTCGCGGATTCCAGAGACAGTAGACGGGACACTTCTTGGAGTTAATGCCCAATTTGATCTTTATCGACGAGCATTTCCGTTGGACTCAACACCCATCTTCATTTGTCATACTTTCCACAGACTTATTCCGTTGCGGGAGGAGATGGAGATATTGGCAAATGGATACCGCGGTATATTGAGCAATCAAATGGGTTTACCAGTGCTTCTTCACGAGGTTGCGGGTGGTAACCTCGGAATCCTCTTTGACAGCGTTGAGAATGGCCGTCTTTTCTACATTGCTATGAGGTCCAGACCGAGACTTCACTTCGAAGCTGCCAACTTCTTTATTAAGTAATAGGGATGCGTTTGACAGTGCTGATAAGAGTGATGCTCTCCCATAACGTTTTAATGTTACGAAAGCCTGCCTCCATAAGAGATGCCGTAATTCTTGACTACGGAGAGAACATATTTATGTCACCGCTGCGGCCACTTTCTTGCTTCCATTCAATCCAGCTGTGCAGGTTTCTGTATTGGCTTTTTGGGCCCCTTCCTACTTCGATGCTTTTACACTTGAATTTGTGTTTGACTTGTACGTGAATTCTTGCTGTGACAGTTTTATCGCGTTTGTGTCATACTCTTTAACTTCATCCTCAAAGAAATGGCTATGTTACTGCTTCTTACCGCTAAATTACCTAGACCCTCCCTGATTCAAGCTTTTGTGAAATGATCTGGCGTGACGCAATCCCGATAAATACCTCTTGTTGCAGGAACCTCTTCTTTGTGATCCGTTTGTGCTGCATGAGAGGAATCGTAGTTATAGCTGCGGATACAAAATTTTCTTCCTGACCATATTTCATTCGCTTTCTGTACTAGATTCAAGCCCATCAACATACTCGCATGATCCATGAAAGCTATTTCATTTAGCTCTTGAGCGACATTCGAAAATTTTAGTCGAATGTTTCGTTGGAGCTTTTATAGTATCTTTTGAGTAAACATTGCGTTGAACGAAACCCTTGCTCCTTCACTATGTTAACAATTGGCCAAGTGTGTTCAAGAGAACCTCGTAGTCTTTCAAGAATTGCCTTTTCTGCTAAAGCTACCTTCGAGGCAGTTTGCATGATCTACGGGTCCCACTTTGTTCACAAATTTTGGCGTTAAGAATATCAGTTGCGTGTCTTACTGAGTTTATTGCTGTCTTGAACTCTTCACGAGGTCTGTAAATATTCTTTATTAGGCTGACGTTTCGGCGGAATCGCCTTCTTCAGAGCCTGAAAGGGTCATAACAATTTGTGACCATCCGACCAAACGTCTCCAAAGTTCGAAACTCCCAGGGCACGCAGGTGGTCGAAAGGAGAACTACTCACCGTAACTTTATGGATTCAGCTGACAATGGTCGGTTGGTACCATCAGTTGCTGGGTGGTTTCGAAGAATCCACAAAGTTACGGTGAGTGGTTCTCCTTTCGATCACCGAAACGTCAGCCTAATAAAGAATTTTTACGAATGCCGTGAAGAGTTTAAGACAGCAATAAACTCAGTAATATAATTATGCCGAGGTTCATAGAAAGCCGTACATGGAAATAAGTTGTCGGCGTTCACAGTAAACCTTCGCATTCTTGAATAGAATCTTCAAGAGGATTGGGGTTGCCAAATTTGCTGGCATTGAATAGCACCTCTTCGGAATTGTTAATTTCAGAGCTCTTATTGACATCAAGAAACGAAATGCTGCGCCTACCCGCTTGGAGTTTGCTGGAAAAAATGTGGGTGACAGCTTTTCTCTAGCACAGACAAATGAGGTTTGTTCGGAAATAGCAATCAATTTGTATTTGGGATTACTAGCAACAAATCCCCAATTGGAGAAAATCATTGTCGTGACAACCATCTCAGCTTTCATTCCTACCTTGCTGCGATTGAGAAGAGTCTTCCAGGTCTAGCATTATTTTAGTTAGTTCAGAAAGATTTTCAACAACATGCAACACATTTCAGAAATTCAAATGTTGTCTATGGAGAGAAGTGAGCTGTAAGCGATGCACGCGTGACCCTATTGAAGTTCTTCGCGCACGCCAGCATCGCTTCAACACTTTTCTTTGAAATGAACCAAATAAGGTTTGCTGTGGTCCACAGCTTCACCATGAATAAGAGCAAATCTCTTATATGGCTGAAGCACCTTTGAGAGAAAAAAATTCACTGCATAGGTCAATAATTTACTTGTCAAACGTTCAAGATAAGAATAAAATCAAATCTCTTGATCCTGAAAAACGCAATCTTTTTGTAAGCGTGCATAATTGGTCATTTTTTTCCCAAGTTGCTTATAATACTTTCATTTTTCCCATTATGGAAGTAAGCATGATTTTATAGCGCGTTTCGTCCGATGACCTCATTATATTGACGCGTGAATTGCACCACACCCTTTGAGTGCCTCAGCAGTTTTGATTTTTAGATCATTGAACAGCATCCTACATTCTATCGATGTACCTAAGTTTTCGTTTCGGTTCTGTGGAAAACTAAAATAAGTCCCTGGCCAGATCTGTAGCGATCACTAGCCAATCCTCTCGAAAAGATGGTCTTTCTGACATGAAGGCTCGGATGATGACAAGACCGAAATTTCGGGCGAAAAGTAGCGCTATGATATCATTGCAAACCTTCACAGATACCTTAAATTTGTGAAAGGTATATACAGGGTGTCCCAGAATTATGGGCTTCAATATTCATAAACTTCCACGGTAGAAGTGGTTTACCAAATTTACTATACCTCGTATTATAATAACCATGATGATCGATTTTCGATGAATCTTGGCATGGTATGAGTCTCAGTATGAAGGTGTTTTTGTATGACCTCGGCCAAGATGATGAAACTCTTTAATCAAGGCCAACGCTCCGGCGTTGTCGCCTTCGTCAGGCCCTGGGAGCCAAAAAGTATTTCACCCTTATCGAACATCATGTCAGACGTCAGTTAGTGCTCAAGTATAAGCTACAGTTATCTAAAGTCTCGTAAACTACAACTGGGAATCCACCTCAGGAATGGAGTGATGACATGTGGACCATCTTTCAAACTGCCTATTTAAACGTGTTCGCAGTGGGTGGGCTGCGGGTGACCTGACCCCCGACTTGAAGCTGGTGACAACTTTAGACCACACAAGTCGAAGAACGGAGCGAGTTTACTTGTTATGGCCAGGCATAGTCTTTCCGGTTAATTTTGGGGTCTTGTGCAGATCCAGAACGCTTCCAAAGTTTTGCGTGCGGAGGTCATGACTCCCGCATTAAAATACTGACTGAGACTTCAAACTCTACGTCTTCATGGCATTGCCTAGCTTCAGGTATCACGCATGGCGTTCTCGAGAGCGGCACTGAAAACTTTGGAAGAGATGATACTGCCCTGTCGAACCCCTTTCCACCCCCCTGGTTGCCCAGGGCTTCGATTACCGCTTCTCTTTCAACGGTATCAGAGGCCGTCTTCAAATCAATGAACGTAAGACATAACGGCGTTTTGTACTCTCGCGATAATTCAATGAGTCTTGTGAGAGTGTGGGTATAATCGATTGTACTGAGCCCTCTCCGAAACCCTGCTTGCTTGCACAGTTGAAGATGACGAGTGTGAACAGTTTGTGGAGTACAGACAACAGGAAATTTGGACGGCAGTTGCCAATATCGTCATGTTCTTCCTTACTATACTGCGACACAGTCTTGCTAGTTGTCCACGTGGGCACTTTGCATTCCAGCACGTCTCCTTATTTAGATTTTCTGGTTCGATCCTATCGAGATGGGAGCCGCTCTTCGAGCTTTATGGTGCGACTGATCTTTCAGAGTGTGAGGCTGCCTTCATAGTCCGCCGGCCGGCCGGTCGGCGTGCCAGCCGGAGCATTACTAGGAGGGAGGAGGGAGGCAGACGGTCGGTCGAAGGGCTGAAAACAAAGAAGAAAAATCAGAGATCAAAAACCAAACAACGAGGGGCTTCTGCAAATGGTTTTTGACCTTGTCTCTCTGTTTATAGCTCTCCGAAGAAGCTGACCGACCGTCTGCCTCCCTCTTCCCCATAGCACTGCCTCGGCCGACACGCCTGCGGACTATGAAAGCAGCCAGAGAGAACCTCCAGTGAAAGGCCTGATGTTTTGTTAACTGCTGTTATTCTGCCGCAGTACGCATTCCAAAAGTTCGACAAGATTGGCGATTCGGACAAAGCTTCAGTCCCGGACGGGACTTGAACTCGTACTTGTACTTCGTCCGAATGATCAGAAGTCGGGTTCAACGAGCCCTCAACATCTCAAAGGTGAAACAATGCAATTTTCTAGAAATTCTATCTGTGCAACTAATAAAGACAACATGAATAAATTTATCAGTCTTATAGAAACCTTTTCACTTGCTCCATTTCAGTTCTTTTTTGGTTTTGTATCAGACCCGCTTGCTTGCTGCTAGCGTAAATTTGAGAGTCAGAAAAAATTTCTTCAAAACTTATAGCTTCGTGGCAACAGTGTTTTGAACCACGCTTCTCACTCGTAAACCCAATAGTTGTCTTCTAGAGTGTTCAACGAAGAATATAGTTGCAAAAGAGAACTCTGGAAAATTAGTGGTTCGGCATAATGTAGAATGATGGCCTTTGGAGAAGTGTTATCCATTAATCTGGACTTAGGGTGATACTTGCCAAGTGCCTTGGAGACTGAAATGAGTATTTTCAGGATGGGGAAGTGGAGCACCAGATCGATGAGTCGAAAGTCGAGATTGTCGTCATTGTCACTGCCTATTACAATGAATATCTGAATCCTTCAAAAGAAGATAAAAGTAAGGGAAATATCAGTTGAAGTTCTCCTTTGTCCCTTCGTTTCCGAAATACATTTCAACCAATATTTCAGTAGTCGTGCAAGATATTCTCATCAAAAATCTGAAACACAAATTGGAACGGAAACGAATTTACCTTCAATGGGAGGTAGAAGGAGCGCAGCCCTATGAAAAGTTGAACTATCTTCTGAGGTTTGCTGAATGATTCACTGATTCTATATTCTGAAAGCGTAAAGAGAATTTCTCGATGCGCTGGAAGAGGCCACTTGTCAGGAAATGATTATAGATGGTACTGCAACCGATGGAACACCGCTTTGCAGTTGACAACAAAATCATCCACATTTCGTAGGTGCAGAATCTGAGCAACGATTACTGATGCTGTGCGTGCTAGCAGCATCCTGTTCTATACTCATACTGACCTACACGGCTCGTCTACACTCATGTGATCACCCACAACCCATTCGTTTCTGCCTTTTACGATTGACTCAGCACTTGACGAAGATGACTAAGTGAGAGGTCTGTGGGCTGCATTCACAGATGCATGGCTTGATCGACGAGCTCATACCCTATCTTGTAGCGAGCCTTAGATCGAGAGCTAGGATAAAAACCGTATCAATTGAGCAGACGCAATCTTCAAAAAAGCCTACTCACGCACGGCTGAGGTAATACCGCACGGAAAATATTTCTATGGCCGTGGGGCCGTGAATATAACTAGCCTGGTCGTTCCCTTTTTTGTGTCTTATCTTTTTTGGATTGCATCGGTTTCACTCTTACAATTATTTCCGACTACAGTGCGTCGCAAAATGATACAGCCACCTCTAATTTTCCCAAAAACTTACAGTATATGATGTTTCTGAAAAACTGCCAAAGTAAAAAATGTGTCAAATTTGAATTGCAATTCGCACATTATCACCAAATTCTAGCTCGAAAACACAAACATTTTTTTTGGTCAATTTTTCAATAAAGGGTGCTTTTCCAACGTCGCAAAATGATACAGCCACTAACAAAATTAATTTATTTAACAACAGGCATACAACAAGGAGAGAAAGTTGCAAAGTCAATAATCAGCTGACCCACCATTCTTTCGGATTACTTTGATAATGCGGTGGTCTAGGCTCGAGTAAAACATTATCGGTCAGCTCCTGGGCAACTTGGTGCCATGCTTCGATTATCGCTTTTTTCAACTCCTTGACGCCTCGGAGTTGCTTGTTTTAGGCGTAAATCTTCAGCACCATAAAGCCTCACACATTTTCCATCGAATTCAAACCAGAGCTGTTCGACGGTCAGGACAGAAGTGCCGAGAGAACCAAGCTTGGGTGCTCCTGCTGACGTTAATTGGAGCGTTATCTTGCATACAAATAAGTTTTCGGTGCAGATTCTCACGCCAAAAAGGGAGAAGTGCACCGCGCATAACAGTTCGACAAAAGGATGAGCTCATCTCCTCCGATACAAATCATAAACGGGTAAGCCTATTCGATGAAATCGCGGCTCAAACCATTACTCTCATCCCTTGAAGTTGCGTCCAGAAAACTGAAGTTCCTTTCCCCTCAGATCGTGCCAGTGAAATCGATTCCCGTTTGGATCATCACAATTGAACTTCTTTTCATCGGAAAAACCGACTTGAAGGACAAAAATTATCAAGAGGAGGAAGGTCAAATGTCAGCACATGAAGAACACTCGGTTCGGCTGCACCGTCTGGCGAAAGCGACCCAATTTCCTCGACGTCTTTTTGACATGAAGGACGCCTTACGCATTTTCCGCTAGAAAATGAACTTGGACTTTCTGATCACCTTCCAAACAGTGCTTTTTGAGACACAAACGAACGGATTTCCACACAGGACTTTGTGGAGCTCGACGCTTCCCTCAAAGTACGGCGCTTGTCTCTGTCGGAAAGCAGCGAAGGACGTCCAGCACTTCTTCTGGTTTATCATAGGCTTCAGGACTTTGACGAAATTATCCAAAACTGCGTGACATCGACCCAAATCTCGCGCGATTCTTCCATTTGACAGTCCCTGCTCCTTTTTCGCGAGGATTTGACTTTATTCGAATTCCGAAAGCAAATTTCTCTTCCCATTGCCTGAAAATGAAGAACTTTACATAATGGAAGCAATTTCGTTGCGTTCAAGTAAAAACGACACGAAGACATCAAGTGGCTGTATCATTTTGCGACGTTGGAAAAGCACCGTTTATTGAAAAATTGATCAAAAAAATGTTTGTGTTTTCGAGCTGGAATTTGGTGATAATGTGCGAATTGCAATTCAAATGTGACACATTTTTTACTTTGGCAGCTTTTCAGAAACATCACATACTGTGAGTTTTTGGGAAAATTAGAGGTGGCTGTATCATTTTGCGACGCACTGTATTTTGTCTACTGTTATCTACCGTACTGCTACTTTGTACAAGTTGTGAATGATTATTTCTGACTCTTTTTATCTACAATGGTGCTACATTGGACACAATGTGAATGTCGATAGATAAATAATGCGCCGCACAATTACTTTGGAAAATTGCAGAACAAAATCCCGATCAAACACGACAACGAAAGATGTCGGAAATCGCACATCCGCTGTATGTTCGACTATTCCTAATCGAAGATGAAAATACCTGAACAGCTGTTTTACAGGTCCTCAGTTTTGATCGTAGAATAGGAAATCACACATTGGCTGTGAGGGCGAAGATTGATTCATATAGCGGACCAATCAGTGAAGAAGTGTCCATTTTCGTGCCAGACGTTCGTGTGAAATATTTGAGGCACAAAATGCATAAGAATGAAATTTTTCTCGAATGGGAGGTCCGAGGTTATTTGCCTTTCGAAGAGCCATCATTCATCTTGAGGTTTGCTCATTTCCTTTACCATTTTTTATTGATAGATTTAGAGACAAGGCAACCTGTATTCCCCCTGTAAAAAATCAGATCGGTTATCGGTGGGCGACACGTTTATAATGAGGGAAGGAGTTCTTCGACCTTCCTGATTTCCATCATGAATCACAACTCAAACAACGTCTATGCCCCTATTTATGCATTTCGCAGCGATTGCTTCCTCCAAAGTGATACCAAATTCTCACCGAGCGCTTAGTTGCACTGGTCGAGCGCTTCCCGAAAACAATCAGAACAATCAGCGAAGTCTTTCAATTAAGGACATGCGTTTCAGCGAAATTCGCGGGAAGCGGTATTTAGGTACGAAGCTCTTCGCACCCCCGCCTACTCGCCTGTAGGATGACCTATCTTTAATACTATATATGAAGCGCTCGCGTCTGTCTGTCTGTTTGTTTGTTTGCATGGAAATTCATAAATCCTGTCCCCGTGGACCTATAATGTTCAAATTTGGTAGGAGAACAGGCGGCAGGATGGAAACACTTATGGTGGGTGGCAGGACTGGACTCCGCCCCACAGGGGTAGGGGTTTGTGCGCAATAAATGCTTCAGCGGAAAATCATAACTCCTGTCCCCGTTGACCTAGAACGCTCAAATTTAGCAGGATTATTGGAGGCAGGATGGGAACATTTATGGCGGGTGGCAGAACCGAACCGTGACTAGAGAGTTCATTGCGCCGAAATTGCGCCAAAATTATCAGTGTGGCCCTAGGACGTTCAAATTTGGGGACACTTATGGTAGGTGGGAGGACCGGACCCCGCCCATAGAAGACGGGGTGTGCGCGAAATAAATGTCCGCGCGAAAATCCATAATTTCTGATCCCGTGGTTTGGAAAGCAAAGTCAGTAAGAGTAGAGGAGGCGGGATGGGATCACTGGCGATAGAGGAGGCCTTAGAGAGCACATCCAGTCATCAATTGAATCCTAGCGCCTTCGTTATTTACAATTTAGCTTTGATTCTTTGAAATGTTTCACTCGACAAGGAGGGTAAGTGCACTGATAGGGACCGATTATGAAATTTGATTCATTCCTTGCTTACGACCGCTACCCAGCGAATTTTGCGATTCAATTCATGGCAAAAGCTATCTGACCGCTAATAATCCCGGGTTCTCATTTAAGGATGTGAATAAGGAGCTAAATTCATAGAGACATTTGATAATGGTATTATTATGACACGACAACATTTTTGTGTACCATTCAAGGCTGTTCTGAAATGTATCAGTTGTTCTAAAGAAGGAGGGAAGTGGTATGCGCAGGGACAAGGTTCGCTTAGAGCTCCTTTATTATGAAGAGATGGAAGTTAGATTCATTTATTGTTGTTACAAGTCGTAGGTAAGCGGTAGGGGGCATGGTGCAGTGGTGCACGCATAAGCGTGCGTAGCCCAACTGGACTTTAATGGTCGGCTGTTACCCTCTCTGACAGTCACAAATGAACTGATGTTGTATCCATGTTCGACTCTCGGTGAATCTTGGCATAGCTTTGCATTAATGTTATGAGACCTTTTCAAAACCTGCTGCCAAGATGTTAAATAAATTCTTATCAACTTACGTTTCGGCGTAATCGCCTTCTTCAGAGCCTGGAAACCTGTGTATTATCATTATCCATCCTTCATTCAACAAATAAACTTCAGAAAACCGGTTCCCTAGACTAAATGTCTCCAAACGGGCATGATAACCCCAAACATGTTTGACCCACCTCTAGGAACAACCGGTCGTTTGGTCGACCGTCGCTAAACTGACCCTTAGGCACTTGGAGTAGCTTTGGATGATATGCCCTATCCCTCTCGCCGTGATACTGGGGGCAAACAAAACCCACAGAGGTCAGAGAAAGGCGCGAGTTCATTAGCTGCGGCAAGGCACTCCTCTTTCCTATTCATTTTTGGGCATTTGGCGCTGATGAAAAATGCCTCAAGTGTCTTTCGCGCCGAAGTGAGGGGTTCCCGCAATAGGATTCTAACTGTAATTCCAAACACCGCACCTTTATGGGACTCTACTCGGTGAGCACCCAAGGGGGTCTCTACCCTTGCTCGATTTAAGCCCTCCAGATGTTCCTTAACCGTGACGCACAGGGGTCGTCCAGTCTCTCCAATATATTCATCCTCACATAAATTGCATGTTATCGGGTAAACGACGCCTGATGTCATGCAGTCACCCTTCTGTCCATTAGGGCAGATCACGCAGTTGGGTGTCAGGCAAATTTGATCGTAGCAGCGGTTTCGAACCAGCCGCTGCTTCAGATTTTCAGGTGGGATTTCGACCACTCGTACCATGTCCTTTAGGCCACACTTGTGTAGCGCCGCCCCTATTTCAGAGCCTATAGCATCACTAATGTAAGGGATGCCACTTTATCCGAGCTATCGATGGTGAGGCCATGTTGTTCCTTTTTATGGGCTCCATAACTATTTTTAAGAGCCAGAGGGTAATCATTGGAAAAAGCGGTCTTTCTCGCAAGTTCCAAAGAGTCCGCTTTCTCCTGCCTTCCGGATGACACCGATATGGCCGTCTTAAACATGTTACTCTTGATAGCTCGCTTGGTTTTGAAGGGATGCGCCGAATTGGAGTGTACTAGAATGTTTTTGTTACTGGGTTTTCGATACCATTTGGTACGGTGAAAACCCCCTTCGAGCCTGACTTGCGTATTAAGGAAAGGGAGCCAATTATCTCTGAACTGATGTTGATCATATGAATCGGAAACTTCATCACTATTGTTATCATGATTGTTATTTTTTGATTTAATCTTTATTACTATACATTTTGAAATTTCCCTCCCCTGCTTATGTGCCCCCGCCCACATGTTTGCACTCGGGTGTGGTCTGGTATTGGAGTGACTGTAGCTGCGCCTAGGATTTCTGAAATCTAAATCTATCTTGGTATACAGAGATCCAAGTGCCCTCGTGTGCTGAGGATAAAGGAAAGGAGTTCGGAGCTGCAGCATTTGAGAGAACCGGAAAGAAATTTGTTAGTGGAAGGTTGAAGGTATGTCAAATGGTGTTGGCAGACAGGTCATCAGCCCACCAGTTAGGCAAGGTCTCCCATAGGCGGGTGAGTGGAAGTGCGAAGAACGTGCGAAGAATTTACGTGTAAATAGACACACCCCAAAATTGGCCACCAACTCAGGTTTTGAAACACAGATTTCGAGAATGAGGCAGCTATGACAATTAGATACTTTTAATTCATCATTTCGCACTAATGATCATTCAACAGTCTCGACTTAAAACAGATGGATTTTTCCGACAGTCCTACTTGGAAAGCGAGCCGAATTCTGAGCTCTCAATTAAATCATTTAATAAAGACTCACTCATAGCGCAAACCTCTTCGAAGTACCTTTGCAGAGAATACTGTTGCTCGCGTATTGAAGCTTGTGTTCGTTCACAAAGTGCTTATGAGATATAAATTATTTTTGTAATGATGTCATGCCAGTGAAGTTTCATTTGGAGATAGTACTGAAGAACTGTTTTGCTGTCTCACAAATGAGGATATCCAAGAATTTTCGCGCCCAGATATCCGCAGTTGTAGAAAGGGTGAGATTGTGGGCGTTCTTACCTCGTCATAAAGAAAGGGGATTCAGCTCTGGTTCTGTCAATTTTGATGGTGTTCAGAAGAATAAAGAAGTTGCAATCAGTTGCTCTGGAACTTTAATGTTTATGTCCTGACATCCTCGAGGAACTCACTCCTGCTCATTTCTCGAAGCTTCTCCGTGGACTCCACCTGTGAGACTGAGCTGCTTTTTTTCTAATCATCATATTCGTTCGTCTCTTCCTCGAAACCTCCAGAAATCGCTACTTATTTCCGAAGGAAGGAAAATACGAATAAAACTCAATTATCATGGAGCAAAGCTTCCATTAGGCGCGCGAAGGACGTAATGGGCTCAATGGTTCCTGTGGACCATCTTCGTCCCCATTGATTACCATTAGATCCTTTCACTATTCGCCTTTTTCCGTACATAGTGTGAACGCTCTAGGTTAATAGCAACGGGAACCACCTCTTATCTTTTTTATGTCGAACACACACAGACACCGGCACCTTTCCAACTCCAAGGTCAACGTTTGTGCTGTAGAATCCTAAAATTCATCCAAAAGCATGAAAAAGCTATAGCTACAACAGCTGGTAATAAGACTTCGACGTCGATGAGATGTCTCAAAGCTACGGCTTCATTTTAAATCTTATTGCAATAGGCCCCCTTATCTTGTCTAACTCGCGAGAAAACGCGATCAAACTTCTGATCACATATTGTACTAGGGTGTCCAGAAAGTTTTGAGGAAATTCCATTCGCTCTTTATGAAATAAAGTTAGATCGATGATCAAAATAGTGACTCCTCTCAGCCGCGATGTCTCTCCATCAACCGGAGCGCACTGTTGCTATTCCTCTTAAAAGAAGCGAGACATTTACACACGACACAATCCACTCATCTGCTATTTCTTGACTTCCTAACGATTGTCAAATCTCTTCCCTTCGAAACAGGCCTGTAGACTTCTGAAAGTATCCTATTCTATATAACGCGCTAATGTCTGTGGGTTTGTGTGTGTGCGTGTGTCCGACCGGAAACCCATAACTCCTGTCCCCCTGGACCTAGAAACTTCAAATTTGGTAGGAGTTCTGAGGGCGGGATAGGAACACTTATGATGGGTGGCAGGACTGAAGCCCGCCCACAAGGGGTGGGGTTTGTGCGAAATAGATGTCCGACAGGATAATCATCACTCCTGTCCCCGTAAACCTAAGAAGTTCAAATTTGCTATGATTATAGAATACAGGATGGAAACACTTATAGTGGGAGAAAGAACCGACTCCACCCGCAGGGGGAAGGGTTTGCACGAAAACTGCCAGTTTGGTCTAAGAGTGTTCAAACTTGGTAGGATCACTGGAAACATGATGGGAATACTTATGGAGGCTGGCTGGACCGAACTCCGCCCACATTGGGTGGGGTTTGAGTATAAATTCATAACTCCTGTCCCCGTAAACCTAGAAAATTCAAATATGCTAGGATTATAGAAAACAGGATGGGAACACTTATGGTGAAACACTTATCTTGGGTGTAAGCACCGACTTCACACACAAGGGGCAGGGTTTGCACGAAAACTGTCAATTCGGTCCCAGGACGTTCGAACTTGGTAGGATCACTGGAAACATGGTGGGAACACTTACGAAGGATGGCAGGACCAGACTCCGCCTACAACGTTCGCAGTTAGCGCGAAAATTGTCAATTCGGCCTCAGAGCCTCCAAAATTGCCAGGAGTACAGATGGCAGGATGGGAACTCTTTGAGTGGGTGGCTGAATTTCTCTACTCCAATGGGAAACTCCGTCTTCAAGAGGCCGGGTTCTCCACTGGAGAAGAGGAGGGAGCATGGCAACACTGACGATGGAAGAATCCTTACTAAACAACATCTTCTGACCCATTGAATTCAACGCCTTGTTATTTACAATCTAGCTTTGACTCTTTGATATGCTCCATTCGACAACAAAGGTAAGCGCAGTGAAAGGGACCGACTAAGAACTGATTTTTAGGGAAACAAAGGTTGGTTCATTTCTTGCTATTAGGTCACGACCGCAGTAGGATCGAGGCACTGGTGCTAGGGGTTAAGAAGTGATCAAATTGCACTTGCATTCTCTTGGAGAGAGGAATGAAGAGGCATGCGATCTGAGTATGCAAGGAGCTAGAATAGGTTGTTTATGAACCGGGTAACTTATTGCTGGATACACATGACTTGAGCAGGCGAGTAGTACGCTCACGAGCTCTATCGGTTCTGTGCGTAGGTGTGCGCGTGTGTTTGGCTCTTGGACCAGGGCATTCATTCTTTGAAGCAGTGCAAGTAGCAGACCAACTTCAAGGATGATGACGGGAAGTGATCACTGATAATAAGGATGGTAAGGGTTTACAAGACTTCAGAACCACGAAATCCGTGACGTCCTTCGTGCCACATTGGTTAGTTAGTATATAATATGGAAAGCTTTGTAATGCCGCACTGAAAGATACCGCATTTTTCTCATATCAATGTGAGTTTCGGTTTCTGGAAGTCTCCACGGAGAAACGAATATGTTGCCTGAAAAAAGAGCTATCGGCAGCGACTACCTTGTCATTGATGATGTTATTATATTCTGTCACCAAAAATAATAAGGCTTCAATTTTGGGCTAACGCTATTACCGGGTTGCAGAGTAACAGGTGTTGCTGCGAAGGACAGTTCAACGAATGAAGAGGAAGGGACTTTCAGAAGGTCATCAATACTGTTTGAGATTAGGAGCAGCAAATCAGAGTTCCGCAATCAGGTCACGCGTAAGCGTCATGAAGAAGTGAGAGGCTATCCCCATAACTACCCTTATCCCCTCCTCCACGACTCGAGTAGAAAACTTTCTCGATTTTAATTTTTTCTCAGCTAATTGCTATAATGATTAATGGCTATAATAATTACTTCCTAGGGTATCAACATTATATAATGGTGAGCCAATATATGCAGGATGTTTCTTTGGGTGAATTCTACTCATATGACACACCGTGGTGCAAAAGTACATCAAAAGACCTCTTTACAGTATTTAGCGCGTCCATCTTTGGTGTTTGAATTGAGGGTTTGTAGCAGGACTTGCTGCTTTCGAGCAGTTGCAAGACATGATGTGAAGCGTGCATGGATTCTATTAAGACACAGCAATTTAGCATGTAGTTGACTACCCTCTGATGGAAATCATTTTCCCAGGGGAGTAATTTGAAAGATCAATTGAATCAATTCACCAACAGGCATTAGTTTATATTTTGGACTATTACACGAGAGCATTTGGTTTCCGACACTTTGAAATTGCGAAGTAACAACTTACTCTAGAATATGTTGTATTCAGATAGAGGAAACATTTATGAAATCGAGCACATTTATTTTAGCATAAGATCCCGCGGAAACACTATTGAAAAAGATGTTGGAACAGCCAAATCTACAGTGAGTCTCAATGTCCTTTCACAAAAAGGCCAAGGAAGCCGCTTTTTGAACCGCTGTTTTCGAAGTAGTCCTCATATCGAAGTTTTTCACAAGCTCGATGAATTACAAGGTGTTAGTGAAACAGATGGAACTTCGTACTCTCATGGAAGTTTATTTGTCCACCGTGGCCCTCGTTGCTTTCATGAGTGCAGTACATACGTTAATACTGCTATAATTGCAGTATTAAAGGCACCGTTAGCAATAAGTTTAGGGTAACCTTTTTTGACGGGAATTGATAGAACTACTCTAGAATAAAGTGATAACAACGAAAAAAGGGCAAAAAACGATGAAGAAAAAGATTTACAAAGGGTCAAAAAAAAGAGCTGGGAAGGGGGGTCGGACGAGTTTCACATTGAAAGAACGGTGGTTAGGGAGTGTTCGGGTGAGTGCACGAAGGCGACGCAATGTGTTGTCTGCAATAGGAGACAACACATTGCGTCTCTGGCAATTTGCCAATCAGCCTATCGGCTTTTCGCCAAATTCGCTCCAATGCGAAAGTGGTGAAAGGCAATTAGATTTCGTAGCCAGCCTAGCGAGGGGCGGAGGGCGACCGTGGCTCACTCTCCGGCCCCTTATTGTGCCCTATCCAGCCGTTTTCCGACCTCATTCCTGCACAAATGGTGTCAGAGGGGCGTCGAATCCAAACCATGAGCAAATCTCCGAAATCATTTTTTCGTGAACAGTGCCTTTAACGTAATTTTAATCATGGCACTTCAAAAGGCGTGACGGTGTCAGTGACTATTTTCCTTTGCGACCTCTCATCAGCAATTATTGACTGCTTCTAGTTACTGTTATCCTATCACACTTCTACTCACCATATTCCACGGATGACGCAAAAGGCTAGAGACCGAGAGAAGTGACTCTTTACAGGTTGTACAAATTGATCGCCGAAATCGAGAATACGAATTGGCAGTTAAGGCTGTTGTCGATTCATATGAAGGACCGGTCACTGCAGCGTCGATTCATGTGCCTGAATTCGGTGGGTTTGCGTCATTCGATAATTTGAACACCCTTTATTTCTGTAGACAACTCGAAGCGTTTTCCTTTCCTATACTATATGTATATATATATATATATATATATACTATATATATGTACACATGTGTACACATATACACAGGAGTTTTACTTGTTAATCAATGTAATTATCCCTGCTGTGTTTGCTCACCACATCCACGTAATGTTACTGCAATATTATATTCAAAGATTTGAGGTCCCAAGACTCAATGTTTTGTTGTGGGTTCTAGCATGTCTTGCCGAGTTTGGCGAGAAGTATTTGCTACTGCGGGCGCTATTGTATTAAATTCATTATATTCAGACGTACTAGATTGAGTATGGAGGTGTGACATAGATGTTAGTAGGTCGGCATGTCACCAAAGACCTTCGCGTTTGGATATTCAAGAATAACACTCAACAGATTATGATGTAGCTGGACGGTTATCAACCAGACGAACAGATCGACTCGGGCGGGAGAAGAAACACAAGCACAAGAGAAATCACTTTCCTGCTTCATCTAATTATTAATTGCCTATTTGATGTAGTGGAGAAACACGTCGTGGAGTTCAACACTGCCTGGAACGCATGGGACCATGCAGTCGCCGAACTGTGATATATCATCCAGTAGAACAATGCATTTTAGACACATTCACAGCGTCCGCAGTCTCAGCGAGGACTGCGTTTGTCCGTTGAAATAAGAGTCAGAATGGGTAGACACGTCCGTCTAAACTATTCACCACTGCACCTAAACCAAGCGATGCTGCAACGGACTGGGACGATAGACGCATCAACATCGACGGCGAGAACTTATCCGACTAGCGCTGTGCAGACAGTATCGTCTTCATCATTCGAATGCAGAAGAAGGTTGCAGTAGATGGCGGAGGAAATGAGGACGTCGGCGGAGACATTGGATTTCCTATGAACTAGAGCAATACGATGGTTATGCAAAACGAATGTTCGCATGGGTCGCACATCACATTCAATGGTGCCACACTATTGTTCATCTAATCCTGCGTATATGTACATACCTCGGCGAACTCATCTCCATAAGCAACAATTCACATGCTGTGTTTATGAAGTGTAGGAGATGCGCTTGGGCGGCAGTGGGAAGCAACAAAGAGATGCTCGTACCGAACAAGAAGATACGAGCAGACTACGGACTCGACGGTGTTGACTCGCGCTCTTCTAAGCATCCGAGACAGGCGAGAAGAAGATATCAACGCTGTTGCGACTCGGGACAGAAAGCGCTGGAGTGGGCATTGCTGAACATAAGCTGCAGAGAGCAGAGAAGTCGCAAATCATATAGCAAAGAGATGCGCTCAATGTCCGGGATTCGCATTCGCAGCGCATAGGTGGAACGCAAAGGAATCAATGGCAGGGCACGTGGTCAGAGGCACGGACGATTGTCGACCACTTGACTCATGTTACATCTGCTTTCTGGTACCTACGTTAAGCGCGCACTTTCCCTTCCTGCAGCGAGATCGAGCCACTACCTGAAGAATCTTCATGGAATCGTGGATCAAACTCAACTCCACTCAAACCGCCAGAATTGTCAAAAAGAAGAGAAGCGTCTTGGCGGTCAAGATTATTGGCCGGAAACGAACATCCAAAAAAGCGCGTTCAAGTAACAAAGTGTCCAGGTAACTGTTGACTCTACGATTTCCGATGCCGACTTTCCAGTTTGAACTATTCTCGACCAACATTTCCATTTTTCCACACGAACTAGGTACCTCAAAGTTATTATTGGACTGTGCCTTCAAGGAACGATTTGTAACATAACATCGAGCTGTGCATCTAAGAGTTTAGCGAGGATGCAAGCTTGGATAGCATCACAACCCACTGGTGCATCCTAAGCATGCATCGGTTCAAGTAAGACAATTTGGTTATTAATTTCACCTTCGTCGAGTCCATGAAAAAAATGGCTTGCTGTCAGCTAGTTTTTTTCATCAACTCAAATAGAATTTGTGAGAAACAGCTTGAATTCCTTCAGTTTAAGAAAATCGAAATGGAAACAGCAACAATCAGGAAACCTGATTAATTTGTGTGCATTACTCTACCAATCTTGACTAATTCGTCTTGCCTATACCCCATTATGAAATGGCAATGCCGTGAATCTGTTCCAGACGCTATAATTTTATATTAAGATAGACACGGACCATACAGGCCTATGAACACACGACGTAAATAGCGTATCGTAAATCCATGGTTATAGAATAGCTGTTTTTCAGTATTGAACAGAGGACCAGAGAATTTGAATGTGAAGGTATCTGCAGCCTTGATATCTATCGAGTTTGAGCCAGTGCCTGCCAATGAATTTAGGATGTTCGGAGAAGATAAAGGATGCAAGGTTAGGAGAAGTAGTTTTGCGCATTTTATTAGGAATTCTATTTCACTCATGACAGATTTCTAAACTGTTCTAAATTACAATCTTTATCGCCTCTCAATTAAAACAAAGGACTCATTTCTATCTCATTCCTACTTTGAACTTCGATTAGGATGGGCAAAATTTATAGCGAACACTCAATAGACCTTGAATTCAAAAGGAAGTTCAAATGAGAGCCTTGAACTACCGCAGGTTCCCAAGCCCTACTACACTAATCTAAAGGCGCTGAACAATGAGAACGAAGAGTGTTACTCAGTGACACTTTTTCATCTGCTCATTTGCAATCTCATCTCCATTCGACCCGTCTGCAGTTCGAAGCTTCTCAAATACAGTCATAGATGCCAACTCTCCTCGAAAATATCCTTTTTGTTCCCTGCAAAATGTTTTCCTTTTAAAGTTCAGACGGATGTCCTCACTGGCGGTAGGTTTCGGTATTCCCTTCTTCGAACTGGTTTATTTTTCACTTCCTTTGCAATGAAATGAGACGATGTGATATCACTGGTAAGATAACTTTCTTTTAAAGCCCGCCACCACATGGTCCTTAATGGAAGCGATTTGGTTGCAAGAAATTAAAGGCAGTGATGTGGTGATCAATGAATAGTGGTTTTTGGTTGATCACTGCTTCATTGAAGGTCCAATATCAGTCATACATGATTCGAGAAATTGTTAGGCTAAATTTTTACTGATGCAAAGATTCTTCTGACCGGTTGACCTGAAGCAATATAACACATGGTTTTAGAGAACTTAGAGAATTTGTGTGCCGTGTCTCGGACTTCCTGTAGATTTGAGTCGCTTCTCAGATCTTGAGTCGCGGTAGAAGAACTCCTAGTCACGGCGCTCTGAATCTTCTTTCTTACCTCATGCTGGGAACTTCAGCTCCAACGTTTGTTCAGAATATTTGAAAATATCTCAAAACACCGACGGGGATCGGTTCGTGGTAGATAGTGCAACGCGAACTCTAATATTATGTGAAGAGGTTCAAGATTGCCTATGAAGGGTTGTGTGCTGGTGCAAACTAAAAAGCTGAACGTTCTTTTTGGATGTTCAAATGATGCCTCTCAAAGGTTGCAGTGATTTCAACGTGTTTATAAAATATTCGGCTACCACCATGTTGGATTGTTCATTGAAAAATCGCTTACAAATCCAGAAAAAATACATCGTTCGAAGACATTTCTTCTAATATTAGGGTCAAACACAAAAAAAAAATTTATTTATTTATTCAGTAACATGTACAGTCAGTACATGAATACAGCTTACTACAAAAACAAATCATAAATAATCAAGATTCAAGAGAACCAGGTAGTAAAAGACAGCTGATCAAAGCAAAAACCAATGAAAGAGAAATGATATCTTATGAAACTTCGACTAAGGCAAGACTAAAAATCAGCCTAACCAGTGTAGCTCTCAGCCAAGTATTTTTTCAATGTTCTTCTGAACTGCGACAAAATTCTGGGCAGGGAGCATTTCTTAACAAATCCACGAAACTCAAAAGATGCCCGATTAACGAAGAAATATGCTCTAAGGTTGGACCTACATAAACCTAGGAAAAAATGGTTTCATATTACTCCCACTTGTATTTGATGGTTGAAGAGTGAGAGCTCCCCTTAAATCAACAACTGATCTTCTAGTGAGTATTCTAAATAGCATAACAACATCCTGCTTCTTCCTTCTACTAAGAGGCGACTCGATTCCAAGCATCCTATTTCTTGTAGCTGCTCTAGGGATGGATTTATGACGGAAACCCGAAGCTCGAATCAAGACTTTCCTTGTAAAACTATTGTGAACAGCTTCCAATCTAGCAGTATCTTTTTTAGTTTGAGGGAAGAACACTTTCGTTCCATATTCAAGAATCGGGCGCACATATCCTTACTATATACATACATATAAAGCGCTCTGTCTGTCTTTCTGTCTGTTTGTACTGAAATTCGATATAACCTGAATAAACACCTAGAGAAGTCGGGTCAAATTTGGAATAGGTTGAGCGTAGGGTAAGTGCAAAAGAGCACATGTGAGCTCGGCGGAGCTCCGCCCCAAGGGGCGGGGCATGCGCCGGGATTGGGCAGGGTCATGGGCTAATTCTTCTAATTCGGTCTCATAACAGTCCAGACGCCGGGAAAAAATGTGCAAAGGTGAGGGATGGTTCAACAATCAAAATAAAGGAAACTTATCGGCGGTGGGCGGAGCGCTCTCGCAGTGGGCGGTACTTTTCACAGAGATTCATAACTCGGTTCAACGAAGGCGTCGCGACCAGGAAAAAAAGCAAGAAGAGTGAGCAAAGCCTTATGCGTGCTGGGCATGCGTAAGCGTAGCGAAGCTCCGTCCACGGTGGGCGGGGCGTGCATTGAGATAAAAGCTACTTTTCAAAAATGACAGTAACTTCATTCGGAAACGTTCTAGAATGCGGGAAAGAAAGGTAAGAGGTAATGAAACAAATTTAGCCAAATTTTCGGAGTGGGAGGGGTTGACACCAAAGTGGGCGGAGCTTGGATCAAAATTTCATCATTCTGTTCAGAAACGTTCTAGAATGCGGGAAAAAAGTGGTCAGAGAAAATGGAATAAATGTGGGCAAATTCTCGAAGTGAGCGGGGCTTGCACCAAAGTGGGCGGGGCTTATATCAAAAATTTATAACTCAATTCAGAAACGTTCTGGGACGCGGCAAAAAGGTGTCAAGGTGTAAAAGAACGAAGTGGGCGGGGCTTATATCAAAATTTCATAACTCTGTTCAGAAACGTTCTAGAACGCATGAAAAAAGTGGTAAGGGGAATTGGAACAAATGTAGTTCAGTCCTCGAAGGGGGCGGGGCTGGCACATGGGAGCGGGGCTAGGACCAAGAATTCATTTCTTCAAAAACTTTCTGTAATGCGGAAAAATGGTTTGGAGTAGTCAAAAGAAGGGTGGTCAAGTTTACTGTGGAAAGGGTTTGCACTAAAGTGGACAGAGCTATGACCAACCACTAATAACTGTGCTCAAATATATCGAGCGTGATGCTATCAGCAGTTCAGCGTTCAAATCTAGAGAGAACTATCATATTCTGATTATCCAACATTCCGCTGAATGACTCCATCGCGGATAGGTGGCCGTCGACATATATTGCGCGCGTTAGCGTGCATAGCCAAGCTGGTATTTTATAAGCCCTTACAAGTATGCCAGGGTCCCTAGTATATAGGCTCCTCAGAAGTTGGAAAAGGCCTCCTCTCAGCTTTATTTGCTATCGTCATACAATGAGAATCGAACATCAGTTTATGATCGATAATGAAGCCCAGGTCTCCCATTTCCCTCACCTCATTGAGCTGATCGCCATCCATGAAATAATTTGAACCGCGTCTATTGCTACCTAAATGCAGAAGTGAAGATTTATCAAGAGCCAATGGAAGATCCCATACTTTGGACCAGCTCACTACCACAGCTATAGCCTCCTGGGCTCCTCTTGCATCCTCATCAACCAAGATCGACTTATAAATTTTAATATCATCAGCGAAAACTTTGTAGTTGACGCCGGCCTGCTCCACAACCTCAGGCAAGTCATAGGAGTAAACGCAAAACAATGCAGGCAAAAGGACGGCTCCCTGCGGAACACCACTGGACACAGCCTTTATCAATGAAAGCGATTCATTAACCCTTACTTGAACCGTCCTTCGATCAAGGAAAGAATCAATCCACTGGACAGTTCTATCATGTGTACCAACATGCTCAAGTTTTATCAGAAGTCTAGCATAATTAACCTTGTCAAAAGCTTCACGGAAGTCGGAATAGACAACATCTACATCCTTCTTATCATCCAAGACCTTTCTTCAGTCATTCAACACTTCAAGCATTCAAGTAACCGAAGATCTTCCTCTTCTGAATCCATGTTGAGACTCAGGCAAGATCTTATTACTTTCCAGATGCTCATTCAAAACTCTCTTAACAACTTTTTCAAAAACTCTGCAAAAGATGGAAGTAGTACTAACCGGTCTATAGTTCCTTGCATCTGAAAAGGGAGGTTTCTTTGGAATAGGGACTATATAGGAATGTTCCCACCTTTCGAGAACCTCCCCCCGGATGAAGCTTAGGTTAAAGATGAATTGTAATGGTCCGACTATCGATGGGAGAGCTACTTGATAAAGCAAAGCGGAATTCCATCTGGAGTTACGGAGGAGGCGTTTTTCCACTTGGAAAGAAGCTCAGAAATTTCGTTGACATTAAACCACAACGAGTCCTGCATTTGAGGAAACGAATCCGACCATTCGTAGCGCATACCTACATACATTGTTATCATTCTTCACAAAAAACCTCCTCAAACACTTTTGCGAGAAGCTCAGCCTTGTCAGGATCAGAAACAGCGGTAACACCACCTGATTCTAATACAACTGGTACAAATCCCTCCGATTTTGTTCTAGATTTAATATACTTATAAGGGGCGGACTTGTTCCCGTGTTCGATGATTCTCTTTTCCACTGAGCTATAAAACTTATATAATTTCCTTTCAAACCTATTAGCTTTTACTCTATATGAGGACCAGTTTGCCGATTCATTTGATGACAAAGCTCTCTTGTATGCCAGTATTTTCTTATGAAAAGTTATGAAGGAAAGGCGGAAAGCTCAGCCCTTTGGTAGTGACCTCACGCATGGGAACGAACCTGTGGTTACACTCATAAAGCACAAACAGTAACATCTCATACATTTTGTTAACGGTAAGATTATTGAAGGGGTCATACCAGTCAATAGTATCTAAGTAAGAACAAATTACATTGAAATTGGCTTTTCTGAAGTCCCACCTGAAAACTTTCTTCCACTTCAAATTCTGTAACCTAATCGAGAATTCAATACTCTCAAGATCACTAGTCCCAATGGGCTAGTCGCAATGGGGAGCCCTGTAACAAACAATGCATCATTACAGAAAAAGGTCTAGAATGTTATGATTCCTAGTGCCAGAGCTGACCAATTGATGAAAGCCGTTGTTCCGAACAAAGTCCAGGAAATGAGGATACTGTAGGCTGCCATGTTCATTGAATGCCAACCTTACAGTGCAGATTGTATTAGCAAACAATTCCTGAATGACCTTATTGAGTTCCTTATTGAGTTAAGATCCGACCGCTCTATGACAGGTCCGAGATAGGCGACATTCACATAAACGAAACATAGAGGATTAATGCCTAGATATGTTAGAGAGGTCAGCTGTTGGAGGTGGGGAAAAATGCTTTTTTTGACAAATTCCTGCCAATTTTACAAACATTTTAAGGACGAACACGTAGACACGTAAAGAGTCGCATGAATGGAGAATAATTTCTTCTTCATTTCTTTATAATTAAGTTTTCAATAGTTTTTTCAGATTATTATTTGTAATGAAAAAGAAGTTTCTCCGAAATGTGTTTCGCAGCATGCTGCACCGCAATTCCGCAATGTGGAGTTCCACGACCTCGAAGAGTATAGTGAGCCTCATTTCCACCTCGCTAGGACCTTATTCGAGTCGCAAACATGGCAGTACAAAAGCTCACTTTTCACAATTGTCCTGGTCTACCACGTGGTCTTCTACAACTGAGCGACACCTTTGCTCAAAACAGCCCATCCTGGGAAGATCAGTACAGCAATTACTTATGCATGTGTTGATTTCAAACAGTACTGTCAACAAGTTATTCAATAGGAACGCCCAGAGCTCCGATAGTGTTGGTAAGCCTAAGAGCTTAAACGGGGCACAATGATCAAAGGTTGCTCTAAGGACTTACGAGAATTTCATCACTCTGCTCTACCAGCTCCGGCGGAGTTCTTAACGGAGCGCTCAGGGAATTCAACTTAGAGAAATGTAAACACAAGTCCATGATTACGGATGCACCACATCTTACGCAATTTTCACATGTGTGATAACTCAATGTGATTTTCCCCTGCCTTGGCCATCGGAAGCGATTCTCCCTTACTGAACGTTTACCTCATTAGCAGGAAAGTGAAAGTTCAAACTTACGGCGTTGATCTCTTCACGTACATAATCAATGTCAAAAAAAGTGTGAAGCAGCGGTGCTAAACTGCGGCACAAGGCCCGGCCACTACGAGGGAAAAGAAGAAAAGGACCTGAAGATGTTTCCGACGCATCAATAGACTGTGTAGCTAAGAAATCGGTCAAGATTTGTGGGAGTAGTGGGTGAAGAAACGCCTGATTCTTATCTTAGGCCTAATTGACAAACCTGACAAACCCCTTTATCATGACGTGCTGCCCTATCCTCGTACCTTTCACAACCTGCTATCGCTGAACCCGGAGCGGAGGTGGTGTAGTGGCAAGTGGCGCACTATATCACACGCACGGTCAGGGGTTCGAATCAAGGATCGATGTCCGTCTAGGCCACCTAAGCCTTCCATTTCTCCGGGGTCAGTTAAATGGTACCAGACTTGTCTGGAAGGATAAAAGCACTGACTTGTACATCAGCTGGTCACCGCAAGTCATTGTAAAGGTCACATACGCACTCACTCCGCCCCTACGATTTTGAATGGAAGTCGAGTGCGAGGGCGCATCCCTCAAACGGGATTGTATGTTCCTGATAAAGCCATTCCTGATGAGTCTCTCTATAAAACTAGATCCTCTCACCCAACATAGAACTTACCAATCACAAAAATGTGAAATTTGACAGATATTTATCATGCAACTGGCGAATGCTACACTGGGGCTGGCGCAGGTCCAAGGAGTCCGTGGCTCTTGGTGGTTACGGGAACCGCGCCTGTGAGTCATTTGTAATTTCGGACACTTTTGAAACCATATACTTTTTTCAGTACTAGTCAATAGATTACAGTTTTCCAGTGGAATTCTCCATAGAAATAAGCATAGGAATAAGTAATAAGTTATCAAACTGAATGCGAATGTTGCATCGAACGAATAACGAAGTTATGCCGGTGTCCGAATAATTCGGGAAAGAGTCCCGATAGATTTAAAAACGCGCTGAGGCATGGAAGGCGATTATGCAAAATCCTGCAAAAAAGTCTGGCAGTATAGCTATTTGAGGTAATCCAATGAAAGCGAAAAGCTGCATAAACTTTCATTGCATCCATTTGCACGTAAAACGTACAGTGTGATTTGATTGCTCATATTGGCAAAGGTCCAGAAAGTTACATACCTCTAAAAGTTTATGATACAATATGAAAGAATGCTAAACGAGAAATTTTGTCTCGCAAATGTTACAACCCCATAGTAACTATTTGTTCCACTTCAGAATTACATAAGGACCGCGGAGATAGGATTAGCGCGTACTGAAAAACTACCTCGACAAAGTTCACGATCTTATAAAGCCATTCTTTTTATTATAGATTGCCGAAATCACAGCTGAAGAAGGACTCAATCTGATAATCAGTTGGAGCATATCCACAGAAACAGGACTGCCGCTTAATAATTCACAAATAAAGAATGTGGAAATCGCTCAATTTGCAAAGGTGACCAGCCCTGTAACATCTTTTTTGGTTGTGTGTTATTTTCCAAAAGCTAATGCCTTATGTCAATTTCCAGGACGAACATGGCTCATACACACATGGACTGGTTGTGTCGAAAAGCAAGGAGCGTCAGATCGACACAGGCGTAAGTGGCAACAACAATTTTGTTAAAGGATGTCAAGTCTAGAGTGGTGCATGCTACATGGGATTTTCGGGAAGCAAACTTCGATTACAAGTTTTGAGATCCTTGGAACTTTGCCGCTAAACATTCATAATATTGAAACAGTTTTATTTGTTCTACAAGTAGTAATAATCGAGGACTCCAGAGTTGGATTGAGTAAACATAATCTGCAACTCACTCAGTCAAATGCTACACCATGCTATTCCCACACTTCTCGTTCCATCAGCATCGTCCTTCTACAGGACTTTGTTGGGAGGGCGGCGTCGCTGTCAATTACTCAGGAGCTTACACTGTGTTTCACAAATCATGAAAAGGTATGAAGTCGGGAAAGTCCTCCTTGAAACAGCAGTCCGTCATTTTTGATTGATTAGTAAAAGATTTTGCAAGTGAAGCACCCTGCGACCGTCACGCGTTTGAATCTCGGATCAGTATGCGCATAACCCAACCAAGCATTCCATCCCTCCGGGGTTGGTTAGTTGGTATCAGTTTTATCTGGGAGGATAAAAGCTCTGACTGGTAAATTGGCTGGCCACCACAATTCATTGCGTAGGCCACTTATGCGTTCAATACACTATTACGATTCTGAATGTAGGTCGAAAGCAAGGGCGCCTTCCTCAAACTGGATCAAACAACGCCCAAAGGCCTCATCCTTCAGCCATTACGTTTCTTTAGATACGTCGACTTTTGCTCTGCCTTCACCACTACGCTAACTATCGACTTCCATTATTCGTCTAGAATTAGATACCTGAAATTTATAGTTAGCTGAGCCTTTGATGAAATCCAAACACAAAGGTCCCAAAATTCAATGTGAACTGCGCCATCGAGGGAATTCATTGGCAAAGGCTTCAAATGAATTGAAAGTTTCTAACTTACAAAGAGAACATATAACAGATACTGAAAAAAAACCCTTTCCTGACTTCCTTATCCTGAATCCAAGATCCGAGAGGAAGAAAGTGCATGGTTTACAAAAGTGACTTTATCTTGTTTTTTATCGCAAAGAGCCTTTCGAATCATAGTATTATAGCAAGTTACCCTGCACTTTACAGTGAGCTGACCGGGTGAGCGATGATGCAGAATTGATCTCTTGCAGAAGGGTTAATTCGCAACTAGTCAGAAATGACCTCGATTAAGTGCGAAATCTCAAACATATTAATCCTATCCACTCCAGTTATCAATGGACTGGAACGGCTACTGTTTGGAAAGGATAGTGAGAGCAAAAAACTGAAGCATCCAGAGGAAAGAGATCATTATGAACAAATGAAATCTGCATATCCTGCATGAAAAGCTCAAGATCATAAGTAACAAATTAATTTATTGTCAGGACACACTTATACAGGAGTGAGTAGTTATAGGGTGTGCTGTTCATTCGTGGAATCCTTATGAGACTAAAAAAATATCATAAAAAGAAAATATCTCGCGTAACACCACATCTTTCCGCTCAGTCACATTATCTTTCTCTTTAATTTCGCTGATCTTTTCGCTAGTTTCTGGCAGTTACTCGATTGGCTGCTTTCCTAGTCCGGCGTGCCACGAGGCAGTGCCAGGTGGGAGGAGGGCGGCAGACGGTCGGTCAGCCCCTCGAAGGGCTGTAAACAAGGAGAGACAAGATCAAAAACCATTTGTACAAGCCCTTGGTTGTTTGGTTTTTGAGCTTGTTCTTCTTTGTTTTCAGCCCCTCGACTGACCGTCTGTCGCCCTCCTCCCCCCTAGCAATGCCTCGTGGCACACCGGCCGGCAGGCCGGCGGACTATGAAAGCAGCCACTCTTTGAGTGAGCCCAAAGAAGCACTTGCAACTTGTAGTTTTAAGTGCAGCTAGATCTTGATAATTCGGGGTCCTATTTAAAGTGGGTTAAGAATGCTTACGCTAATCTGTAGCCGTTTGGAATCCACATTTTTTAGTATCTCGGTGGAGCAGCGAGAAGTCAATGCTACTGGAAGTGAAGCAATATTAATTCTGGAACGAGGGTTGCTGGATGGATGAGCTCGGTTAACCAAAAATGAGTTCGTGTTTGTATAGGTTCCCTAGAGAGCTTCTGGTGTAGAGACTTTTGGTGGAGGGACGTAATGGTTGATCAGTAATAAATAGGGGGAATTTTGGTTCCCAGCATACATGGCAAGTCTTTGCTGCCCTGTCTTCAATACGTTTAGTTTGCCCTAAAGTATTTCGAAGTTTTATTGAAAATGTGAAAAGGTTACAAGTGATTGCAGCGAAGAAATCACTCGTTGCACTCCCACATTCTTCACAATCTCATTCATATTTTACCATTTACCTATTTTGATGAATATATTTCTTCATAAGTGATATGCCTACATTCATGCCCATGATATATCGTATTCGAAATGCCATTTTTCTTCGGACGCTTCACTTTTCTTTCTGCTCTTGTTATATTGTCCAATAATTTACCTTCGGCACCATAATGAATGGCGATATTGGGGTAGTATAATATTATGCCTTCGGGCTTACGCTCCTAATTGAGACCGTCTCGCAGTTATGTAGATGCAAACTGGTCCTTCTATTTTGCACAAATGTGCCCGCACCTTCTTAAGATTCCAGTCATAGCCATGAATGGCTGAGTTGCGTGTACGTTTATCAGAGTTCCTCTTCTACGTGAAGCGAATTTTAACGCATACAGGGTGACCCTATCAAGCCCATCACTGGTGTCAATTACGGTTTGAGGAATGCTTTGTACCATACCGATCTATTCCCAGTGTTACGAATCATTGCAGATGTCACCCGCCTACAAATTCGACACAGGATGTTACATATTCACTTTGAATGCAACTCTTCGGAATAAAATGACTGTCTTTGGGAGATCCAGTGAAATATGTTACTGTGAGTTGTCGGAAATAACGTATCCTTAATAACTCAAGCTTCTTTTATGAGTATCCCAGTCCAAAATGCCTTATTCATTGATTTTGTACAATCAGTTCATCTTCCGAAGAACTTTGCTTCGCTGGGCCCTAGATATTGTTATAATCATTATGGGGCCCATCGGATATAGAAAGTCCGAGTACGATTAAGAAGGGAAGATTTCCTAGAATCCGCTTCTTTGAGCCAACATTTTATCTTACTTCTTGAACTAATGCTTCTACTCAGTAAGCTATAAGTGCATAATTTGGTGTTGACATGTGTGAATTAGCCCTCCTCGAAAGTGAATTCAGACAGTAAAACAGAATGGTTTCTAAATTAATTGCACACTCAATAGGACCTCTCACAACACAATAACGGGTGGAGGAAATTTCTGAGTTACAGATATATCTTCGTAACGATGAACGTGGTGCTTTTTCAAGCATGGAAGTCCAAAGTTCCAATCCTATTCCTGCTTCCCAGCTGACCCATCACATGCCCAATTTGAGGTGCATCGCGGGTTACTGAAGAAGTTAGTTGTTCAAACTAGTGTGGTTGATGTCCAGTTTGCTTTATTTTATGGTGAACTTGCACAATGAGCGGAGGAGGGCCGCAGGAAGCGATGTGACCCTGACGCTTTGGTTTTCTTAAAAAGAATTATCTAATTACCTTACGTCCTACAAAAACTGAACGAATTAACGCAATGATGTCTACGGGCTCACATTTTTGCTTCTTCAACTGCCTGCTAATATTCATTATTTAACCTTTCTTAGTGTTACAAATGGACCAAGAGTCACTTCTCGTTTCAGCCTGGACATCTCCAAGCTTTGTAATACTTTATACTGCAATATTGATCATCTTAATAGCGATTGCCGTCATGGTCTTCTCGAACAGAAAGCGTAAAATGGTTTGCTCCAATAGAACTAGTCTTTCTCCTTCCACCATTTCAACTGCAATATCTTCAGAAAATGTCCACAACGAAACCACCACCGGCAAAAAGCACTACTACGTCCAAATCTTCAACCAGTTCCACCACCAAGTCTACCATCACTAAGAAAGACAAGTCGCTGCATAAAATGGAGGGAAAATCCAAGACTCCCAGTGAAACTGTTCCTAAAGCTATAGAAACTAAAGGAAGCAAACCACCTACCAAAGCCAAGGGTGACGCAAAAGGAGGGAAAAAGTGATAAGCTTTATTCTATTGTGCTTGAAATTATTTTGTTTCTGAGTTTAATAAAGAGTTTTTGCACAAATGAAAATTTGATGAATATTGGAATAACCGATTGTCCTACTCTAGAATCCTTTACAAAAGCAGTATGATCACGGCAGAGAATGTGTAACATATGATCGATCATTTTTGAGAGGAATTAGAAAAGTGAGATTGGACAAGGCTCAATTTGTGAGTGCTTATCAAATATGAGCTGCAGTAGACTTGTTTCCTCGACCTAGGCCCAAGAACGGCAGCTCCTCCCAATTTTCGTCTGACTGAGGAGGACTTAAGAGACCTTCCGATCTCTCACGAAAAAAGCTAACAGATAGCACATTTCTACAGAAAGGTTTCTCTAGGCTAGATGACACAAGCGTACCCCGCATGGGAGGAGTGGATTACCGCAGAGTCCGTGGTGAAACTGCTTACCCTTGCTTTCTTCCAGTCGGGTCGCCGCCTAACTCTCCTATTCGGGATGCGCGATTGTCCCTAGTTGGGGACCACATTTTCTTTTTTACTCCGACATCAGTCACCGCCAAACTTGTACGACCATCAATGATCTGAGGATTTCGGCCAATGATTTGTATGTATGGTGATAAAAATGACCCCACATAACTAGTTCCAATTGTGACGTTACCAAACCGACAACCATGCTCGGATTCCCCCCGCCCATCGATGAACAACGTACGCTTCACGGAATCAGGAAGTTTACCGAACATGTTCTTCGACCTGAATCTATCAGTTTCAATGGCCAATTTTTTTAGGAAGATAGGGGTAGAGCGATGGTAGAGAGGCACTAGGAATTTTGTGGTGTTTAACAACAAGTAAGAATCGGATTCCGTATTCCTGTCATTTCGTCGCAAGTCTCATAAGGTTGGCGAGTCATGAATAAATGTACAGCTACGGACGGGATTCGAACAAGTACTTATGCTCGAACAGGCATCATACTCTTTACCTTCGTATTATCAAAACCGCCTGTTTCCGCTCCGTCAAATGCTTTCAAGCCGTAGCTTTTCTGCTTTCACAGATATAACTTGACGAGCTTGTCAGCGCACTGGATATTGCCTGTGGACAGCAAAGCTATAAGCTAATCTGATACAACCCATTCTTACTTAATGTTTTCGCTAAGCGCTGATATTTAGTCGTAGAAATTATGGGTCTCGGAAGAGCCCCTCATCCCCAATTCGAGACCAGAGCTTTGTCCACATTTCGCCGAAACCGTAAGTCTTGGATTTTTTTCCCTTTTTTGTTCTTTCTCAATGCTTCATGGGTATGGTGGGTATCACCGCGTGGGCGTGTGTGTATGTGTGTGTGTGGTGTGTGTGTGTGTGTGTGTGTGTGTGTGTGTGTGTGTGTGTGTGTGTGTGTGTGTGTGTGTGTGTGTGTGTGTGTGTGTGTGTGTGTGTGTGTGTGTGTGTGTGTGTGTCGCAAAAATTCTTGTTTCAGAGGAGATTCACAAATCCTGTTTCCGTGGACTCAGAGCATTCAAATTTGTTAGAGGTTTGGGCGGCAGTAAAGAAATGATAGGGATAGGTGACAAGGCTGGACTCCGCCCATGGAGACGGTCGTAGAGGGAATCGAAGAGGCCGAACATGCGTGTAATGAGCGAAATCCGAGCAAAAATATACAGTCATATTGAATAGGTGAGGGATAAACCAACCTACTCAAGTCCTCGGGATCGAGCACGATTCGCTCATGGCGCACTTACCAGGGAGGGGTAGTCTACTTACCGTGGGACTTTAAATGGAGACCCAGATAAATCGATAGAGTTTTGAATGCTGTTTACGAAAATGGAAATTAAAAGTGCTAAATGATTGTACTTAAAAAGTTATGGGGGCCCGAATTTTGCTCTACAGTAGTATCAATTGTCTAAAGAAATATCAGAAAACGTTCAGGGAGCCTTTGATAAAATGGAAAAACACTTTGCAAAAGTGCGGATAATGACGGGGAGGGATCCCTCATTTTACGCCCACGAAGCGAGACCACTACCACTAGATCACGTGGGCGGTAGATATGGAAGCGACGAGTTCGCTTTCCAATTGGTACTACTGTCGAGCGAAATTCGGGCCCCCATAACTTTTTAAGTAGAATCGTTTAGCAGTTTTAATTTCCAATTTCGTAAACAGCATTCAAAACTCTATCGATTTATCTGGGTCTCCATTCAAAGTCCCACGGTAAGTAGACTACCCCTCCCTGGTTAGTGATCGAGGATCGTGCCGTTGTGCGGGTGTTTCACCGTTAATTAAGATCTCAAGACACCCTCGCTGTGCACGAACCTCACGTAAGATACAGATAGAGAGCCCGACTAAGATTCTCACCAGAGCTTCATAATACACTAGTTGGATCGTTTAGTTGGCGTCAGGCTACTCTCAGTCTTGTAACAAAATTGAAATGCTCGACTTACCGACAATCCCTCTTTTCAAACAGCAATTGTCCCATTTCTATGACTAAATATTGAAAGTATGTGGTCAGAACTAGGCAGCATTAAAAATCGACACAGTCGACCTGTCGCTGTTAGTGTGAACAACAAAAACGTATCAAGGATCCAACCCCCCCCCCCCCCTATACTGGGTCTATAAACGCAGTGAATTTGAAGTTAAGGTAGGAGTTACGAATTTGCGGCCCAGAATTTCTATCGCGCACGCCTCGCCCCTGTGAGTGGATTCCGGTCCTGCCACCTACCATGAGTGTTCCAACCCTGTCCCCCATACTCCTACCAAGTTTGAAAGCTCTAGGTTCACTGGGACAGGAGTAAGGAGTTCCCGGTCGGACACAGACACACCGAAACACACACACACACACAAACAAACAAACACACAAATACATCGACAAACCAACAGACACACTTAGCGAATTATATATAGTAGGATATAAAAATACATATGTATATATAGTGAGATCGCGTGTTTATGTGTGTGATTGTTTGTATGTGTGTGTGGTTGACAGAGGATTCCTAGCTCCTATTCCCCTAGACCTATAGCTTAAAGCTTGAGGGGGACGGACGTGCATACATAAAGTGTACCGAAGTGTATGTGTAAAATTCAAACCCCTAGATTCTTCAAGCTAGAGCGTCACAGGGCCATTTCTGAATCACTGACTACCACGTAGCCTGTCAGCAGGCTACGGTAGTGTTTCATTAGTTTATTGCCTGTTTTTGTATTTTCTATTGCTTTCAGGTATCAGCTACATTAACGGTCTCTAGAGAATTTCAAGGCGTTCGTTCAAGGGAAACTTCCACCGTTCAGGGGAACTTCCACGTAGCAATATAAAAATATTAGCGGCACTTCCTGCTTCATGCGAAGATCTCCTCGACATAATTTGAAAGCACGATCTTTCTTCATGATGTTCCTTAAAGCAACCAGTGCATTTTCTTCGAAACTCTCTTTCGGTCTGCTTCTTTCCGATATGTAGGGTGATTTTGAAAAGGGTTGTTCGCCAAGAACATTTCGAAGTAAGAATTCTACACGGTTCATCGTATGTTCGTTGAAGAAAATACTCTCCTTTTTGTAAGAAATAAAAATTTATAAGAATTTAAGGCATGCGTGCAACCAATTTGCGTGGAAATCGAAAGGAAACCCCTTCAAGCCCACTTTGTTCTGGAAGCACAATTGGAGAATAAGGCGACAACCGAAATAATCTGATCTCTTTGATGAATGAATCTTTTCAATTTTGTACTCCCTTCAACAGCTAGGGGAGTTTTCAATGAATGCATTTTGCCCCCATTTGTAGCTAGTTTCACCGGCATTTCTCTACTTTCTTTTCACTCCTACCAGGAAACCATCCTACTTTGTATGCGATACAGCTCTCTTCAAACTTTGAGTTTAATGGTCGAATGCTGACATTGGTTGGTCTCCTCATCACGCTGTACATGTGAATGCTGATGAGATATGTATGGCATATAAGCCATCAAGAAGGCGAGAAGCGCGTTCTCGGTAGTGGAAGGGATAAGTTTACGGTGCCCGGATAGCACCTGTATGCGTTTGAGTCCCTTGAAACCCGTCTGGAGCCGAACCTTCGTCATTAACTCGCTAACATTGTGAGACAACTCTCTTCTTCCTTTGGAATGTATAGATGTTCCTTGACTTTCTTTTCCCAATGTAGCGACCAAAGTGTTCTTCATTGTAAACTCTTATGACTGATTCAACCGATTTGTCTCAGTTATCACAACAATATCGTCTGCCTATAATCAGGTCACCGGAGATTTGAAGGAAATTCCAAGAGAAAATACATTCTTTGTGTCCAAACAGCTTATGGTAATTTGTTGGGGTCTGGATCTCCCATGCCACGGTCTAGAAATGATTTGAAGGATTCCCTACTTCCTTGAGAACACAACAAATCGACAGTAAGTGTCATAACTTTGAAGATACACTTTGTGGATAACTCCTGTCCCATTGAACCATTAAGTCCCAAGCATTCAAATTTTGAAGGCATGCAGGCGGCAGGATGGAAACACTCTGGGTAATTATGAGGAAGTGATAACAACTGGTAGGAGCTGATTTGGAGCCTTACCAAAGGGGTAGTCTACTTATCTTGGAATTTTGAACTCAGACCCAGATAAATCGATAGAGTTTTGAATGCTGTTTACGAAAATGGAAATTAAAACTGCAAAATGATTCTCCTTAAAAAGTTATGGGGGCCCGAATTTCGCTCGACAGTAGTATCAATTGTCTAAAGAAATGTCAGAAAACGTTTAGAGAGCCTTTGATAAAATGAAAAAACACTTTGCAAAAGTGCGGACAATAGCGGGGAGGGACCCCTCATTTTACGCCCACAAAGCGAGACCACTACCACTACATAGGTCACGTGGGGGTTTGATATGGAAGCGACGAGTTCGCATTCCCAATTGATACTACTGTCGAGCAAAATTCGATCCCCCATAACTTTCTATGGAGAACCATTTTGCAGTTTTAATTTCCATTTTCGTAAACAGCATTCAGAACTCTACCGATTTATCTGGGTCTAAATTCAAAGTTCCAAAATAAGTAGACTACCCCTCCCTGGTTAGAAGACAAAAGTCGCAGGATCCACTAATTAATATGTCTGTTAGCGGTGAAATCTCAGCTTTTCGGTAGATTCTGTTGAATGTTAAGGAAACGTAACTGATTTGTGACAAGAGCTGGTAACAAATGATAGGGACTGATAACAAGCCGTAGAGGGTGAGATTCACTATGTCTATAATGCCCTTCTTGTTAAAAGTTGAGGTTTGGCACTTTCGTAGGATGTAACGAGGTCGCAGATATTCTGTGACAGGAATTGGTAACAACCGATAAGTGCCGATAAGGGGTCATACAGAGCAAGAGCCACTAACAAATAGATCCGAACGCCTTTCATATTTTTATTCCAGCTTCGATTCTTTGGAATATTCCATTCGATAAAACGGTTAAGTGTAAAGACACTACATACTACATTCTGAGAGGATGATAATTTGAATGAATTTCTTACTATTGATTGCAACCGCTAGCCGACAAGGTCTGTGATACATTCAAGGATCACTGTTTCCCTTCATTTCGACACAAGGAGATAACGAATCGAACCGCCGTATATAGTCTTGCGTTAGCACAAATTCCAGCATCTGAGGGGTTTGGCTGAGCGCTTCCTTTCCGGAATAAGCGTTTTCTGTTCTACTCGCCTCCTATCTGTTCAGTGATAACGATCAAATGCCATTGTGCTCTATCAATGAAAGTTGACAGAGATGATAGTGAATTTATTTCAATGGGAATATGTATCGTTGAATGTGATATGTACGTATTTATAATCTGTAAGGGAATATTTCCAATAATTGAAGCTTATCCGACACCCAATGATTCGGGATTCTCGGCTAATGATACGCATATCCTGGGAGAGAACAAATTTCATCGATCACGCCAACAGGGAAACCTAGGCATTTCATTAGGTGATGTAAGATGTGACAGAATTGTAGGTACATACTAGGTGACAAGAACTGACAACATTGATAAGAGCTAATAAAGAGTATTAAAAGCAGGAGTCATTTATAGGTCATCTACCTTTTAACTGTTCAGTATACTGCATTCCATAAGACGTTATGGTAGGCCATGATGATAAGAAGTGAGTTCAATGTGCATTGAGAGAGCCGAATGGAGACACCGAATAATGAGGAGTTGAAAATTTGATCTACTTCTTGCTATTAAACAGCTAAACAGCAAGGTTTGCAAATCAATGAAGGATCGTGGGTTCTCTTTGTTTTGATATTATTTACAAAAAACTCATCCGACCTCATTAATATAGAAATCTCAACTCATGACATGTTCGTAGGGAAAAGAAGGTCGGGTGTTGTACAAATATTTTTTATTTTATTTATTTATTTAAACTGCACACATGGTGCGCATATACTACAACGAATGTGTGTTAGTAACGCATGAAGGAGAAGGATAAACTAAAACAAACAGTAATCGAAAACACGAACAGTAATTAAAAACAAAATAAGAAGATAGAACAAGTAAACTACATCACCCTGACTGGATAGCTTAAGACGAGTCGCCAACAACCTAGATGATCGAACTTCATGTCAAATTGGTCCAAACAGATAACCACAACAGCCACACATATATACCCGCAGGAGTGAGAGTACCACATTCGAAACAGAACCACTCAACAGACAGCATATACGTGGTATAGTAAAGTGACAAGTCAGCCTAGGCAACGCAACCGACCGTGGTCGTTCGCGGGCGGGCCACGTAGGAGCCTCTTTGATCTGATTACGAACCCAGGGCGTAAGACCGAGGCCCAATTATTCAAGAGAGTACTTGTAGACTTGCACTGAGTTTAGATCGTCATACGAAAATGAGAGGCAGGTATATCTGAATAGCTGAGTGATTGAGTGCACAAAGACACGGACCAAAGGAGCCTTTGAGTCAATACTATTATAAAATCCTTGCGGAAGCTAAACAGAACGACTCGGAAGCATGTCCGTTGCCGCAAGCCAGGGGAGATGTCCAAGCTCCACATCAAACATACACTAGTTAAGTGGTGTTGTTAGTACATAAGAAAACGTCGGGTGCTTACTAAGAACAACATTGACAAGAACCAGTGAACTATCCTGCATAAGCTATAAAATAGCCCAACTGCATGATTATAAGGTCGAGACGAAGGACGATAATGTAAAGCGACAGATAGGCAGAAGCAGCAACGGTAGGTACATCATCGAGTCCTCTGGACTGACTGACTGGTCAACTCAGGTAGGAACTGGCAATCACAACGATAAACCACGGTAGAGCGCGAATTCTTCTGTAGGTAACTGCTTCGAACATCATGAAGTCGAAGAGCTCACTGCGCAAGCCACGATTCCATAGCAGACGTTGGATGGAAATGATAAGACAGCATGGAACACCAACGAGTTCAAAAATCTGCAATATTCAGAGTAGAAAGAAGATGAACATTCCTCAATCTACCGCGGAAGGCCGACGCAGAGGGAGCATCCAGAATACTGAAAGGCAGCATTTCTATCCATCTAGCACAGCGGAAAAAGAATGAATTTGAGACAAGAAGGTGATGCCGCTTCTTCACGGGAACACAATGCAACCCAAGTCGTTTAGTTCGGCCATGACACGGACGGAAAGACCAGTATTTGCTCACTCTCAACTTAGTCTCGTTCCTTAGGATTTTGAAACAAAAAATCAAATCATTAACAACCCTACGATAAAGTAAACTTTTCATATTGAGCAGATCTAATCTTTTTTGATAACTTGGCATGGAGCTTCGGTACTCAGAGTCAGGAAAACATCTGCGAAGCACGACTCTAGTGAAAGCTTTTTGAACTCGTTCAAGTTTAACTTGTAATTTCTTAGAGAACGGACTCCACAGTGGTGATCCGTACTCAAGGATCGGTATCACGTACGCCTTATACAACTTAAGGTAGACGGAGGCATCACTACAGTGTATATTCCTGAAGATTACAAAAAGGGTCGCAAAGGCTTTTTTGACAATCATATCAATATGTGCATCGAACTCCAGATCACTCTTTAAGTAGACGCCCAGATCTCGGACCTCACTCGTTGAGCCAAGAGGATCTCCATTAAAAGTGTACAAGTTACTTGGACCGTGACCAATGTGCATAACCGTGGTTTTGGTAAGATTGACAGGTATGCCATTAACCACCGCCCAGTCCATCATCCGTGAGATGGAGGCTGTAAGTGCCTGATGCACTGCAGCTTTGCTATTGTCATCATAGATTCCATAAATTTTAATGTCGTCTGCGTACATCTGTACCTTTATGGACGGGTGTGTACGTAGTAAGCCAGGCAAATCGTGTGTATAAATCAGGAATAACAGGGGTGATAAAACGCCTCCTTGCGGGACACCGCTCGTGCATGGAAAGCATTTGGAAAAGGAGTTTTCAACCTTAACACACATTTCTCTTTCAGATAAATACGTTTGAAACCACCCTAGGAGTGCGCCATTAATTCCGAGTGACGAAAGTTTAACAAGAAGCCTCTCATGATTGACTTTGTCAAAAGCTTTCGACAAATCGAAATAAATGACGTCCACACAGTCACCATTATTGACTGCAAGGTTCCAGTCAAATAGACAATCTGAGATCTGGGTAATGGTCGAGGCACCTCTGATGAAGCCGTGCTGCTCAACAGGTACAAGCTTCCTAGAAGAGAGCCAATCCAGGACCTTGTTCCTGATGAGTTTTTCCATTACTTTCACTGGCGTACACGTAATACTAATCGGCCTGTAAGATGACAGCATGGATACCTCTTTATTCTTGGGGATGGCTATAATAATAGCTTTTTTCCACAATTCAGGAACTTGGGAAAGCATCAGTGAGGCATTAAAAATCATTGTAAGAGGTACGCAGAGAACAGAAGCACACTTCTCGTAAACGATTTGAGGTATCCCATCGAAAGTAGCAGAAGTGGACGCTTTGAGTGACTTCAAAGTCATCAAAACATCCTCCGGACCAATAATGAAGTCATTTAGCATCAGTGTGGATGCAGATTGGAAGTCGTCTGCTGCTCGATGGGATACGAACTCAGAGTGCGCAGTAAAGACCGAGGCAAAAAATCGGCCTAGTGCTTCTGCTTTGTCCTCATTAGTGGTGTATAAATTTCCAGTATCATCTTTCAGTGCGGGTAATCTGGCAACTGATTTAATCTTTTTCTTGAAAAGAGCAAAAATGGACTTCTGATTAATAGTAGCTGCTGTACGTCTTTCCTTATAAGCCAAGAACCTCCTGAGATGGCGGTCCAACTCTAGTCACACTCTTTTATAGTCGGCATTCAACAAGGAGTTATGAGCTTCTTTGAAAAGTCGCGTTTTTTGAGACATCAAATTGAGAATGTGTTTGGGATAACGTGGTATAGAACATGAACTGGAGCGAAAAGGAACAAACATCGCTAAACCTTGATATAAAAGTCGGCAAAACCTTTTATGAAGATCATCGACCGTACGATACCCCTCAAAAGACCTCCACCAATCAATGTTAGACAGGCAAAGAGACAATCCTCTGAAGTTGGTTTCCTTGTAGACAGGAAGGGGAACACTGATCCTATTGGGTACGAACGCTAAAAGGTTGAAAGCAACCACATTATGGTCTGATGACCCAAAAGGCGGTAAAATGTCTACCCTACTCAAAATATGTGAGGATGAGAGTATAATGTCTAGGATGGATCCATTTCGGGTAGGTCGAGGCACGTGTTGAATAAATGAGCAGCTATTGAAGAAGTCGAGGAACCTTGCAGCAATAACGTTTTTGGCAACACCAGCACTCCAATCAACATCTAAGTTGAAATCACCCAAAATCATCAAATAACTTCCGGTTAGGGAAAGTTCAAAAAGAATCTCAATCAATTCTTCATCATCGACAGCAGAGGACCCAGGGGGACGATGAACCAAAATTAATCTGAGGGGACGAGCCGGAACAAGACACAAGCTTTCAATACATAACACGTCAGCACGCAAGGAGGCATACGATGATGGAGGTGGAATGACCACAAACTTCAAAGTATCTTTGAATAGACAGCAAACACCCCCGCCCTTACGTCGGGGTCTGTCTACTCGAACAATGCCATAGGGGGATCCGCTAGTGATTTCGGAGTCAAGGATGTGAGGTGACAACCATGTGTCTGTGATCAAAGCTAAATCGGGTGAATGTGCGGCAAGAAACATGTGTAGATGATCAATCTTGTTTGTCAAACTGCGGGAATTGAACAAGAAACAGCTCAAACCGGTGGGTTGTCCGAGATCTGCGAGGCGTTTCCCTGATGCACAGAATGCTTGAGTTCGTCAGTTCGCCTCAGCGCACCTTTATATACGACCCAGACTTTACTATTACATTGACTGTTCCGTGCATTACATTCTTGTCTCAAATCATACTCTTTTTTCCGCTCTTCGGGGGTCATACTCTTGCGGACACGAATGTGCGAAAGTGAAGACCCACGCAATTTATGCGCATTAGACAACGCAGTGATCCAATGCGCACGTGAGGGTAACACTACTTTCACAAGTCTAGGGCGCGACATATTAATCCTCCCCATACGATAGACCTCTACAGGTCTACATTCAAGTTCAAGCATATCGAAAACTTGACTCACTTTCTCCTCAAGGTCACGCTGTTTCTTTGAGGGTGCAAAGTTACCTGGAGATTCGGGAAGGCCAAACAGAACAATTGATCTCTTCCTTTTCTCAGACTCAATCCCATCAGCAATTTCCAATGGTATTTTAGAAGCAAGAGCTTTAACCATTTCGTCAATTACAGGGTCTTTGTTTCTCTCCTGAATAGCATTCAGCAATTCAGACGTGGACATACTGGAAAAATCGCATTGCGATGCACACACAGAATCATTAGCGACATCCACAGTAGCTCTCGTTGCTTTGGTTGGCATATCTTGCCCCTTAGAAACAACTACTTTATTTTGGCGACGTGGAGCCGGCATAATAGAAAGGTGTACTGTGAACTTTGGACTGGATCAATATACGATATACAACCAAAGTTAAAGACGCTAACCGAAAAAGGAAACCCAAACCCAATCAGGTAGCAAGGGGTACACCTAAGGAACCAAAGCGGGCTAGATAGTACAAACAACCGAAGCAAGCGGAGACAACAGAAAGTACAAACAGAAATAAACTGAAATCAACTTATCAGTACGTAGGAGAGCAGGGAGCCGCCGCCGCACGCACGACGAGATGATTGGAAAATGAATATACATACAAATATGTATGTATAAGTTTTACAGTAGTTGACTAACTCATTAATATTACACTGGTGTAACAGTGAGACGGGATGGTAGAGTAAGCTGGCAAAAAGACAGAGTAAGCTGGCAAAAAAGACAATCACAGTGATAAGGGCTGTTCGATGTCGGAACTACATAATAGTAATAGTGCGTGCTACTCCACTCTGCTAACATCGCATGTGGTGCACGATTGATTTTCAAACGTTCAACTGCGAATTCTTTCTCAAATCCGGATTTTTGCGCATGCCACGCTTCCAGTGAGAGGAGTTCAGTCAAGCTAGCTATCTCCAGCGTTCTTATCCTGCCGCCTAAACCTCCATCAGATTTGAACGTTCTAGATTCACGGGTACAGGGCTTATGAATTTCCGCTAAAACATTTATTTCGCGCAAACCTCGCTATTTGTGGGCGGAGTCTGGTTCCGCCACCCACCATAGGTGTTCTCATCCTGCCTACAGTACTCCCACCATATTTGAACGTTCTAGGTCCACGGGACAGGAGTTATGAACTTACAGTCGGACACACACACACATACATACATACATACATACATACATACATACATACATACATACATACATACATACATACATACATACATACATACATACATACATACATACATACATACATACATACATACATACATACATACATACATACATACATACATACATACATACATACATACATACATACATACATACATACATACATACATACATACATACATACATACATACATACATACATACATACATACATACATACATACATACATACATACATACATACATACATACATACATACATACATACATACATACATACATACATACATACATACATACATACATACATACATACATACATACATACATACATACATACATACATACTACATACAGTTTTATAAGAAAAACATCGTATTACGCTCAAAAGAAGACTACCGCGGGCAGCACTACCCATAATGTTTTATAAATTAAAGGTAAATTAATTAATTAAAGGTAATTAAATTAATTAAATTATAAGGTTTCTCTCTTCATTTAGATATCCGTTGCAACAAAATCAACCCGACCACCAAAATGTGGAAATCGGCAGGTTGGGTCATGGGCTTTGATAGTGGTGTTATCAACAGTTAAGAACATTAATAGGTACCATTCGAAATTTTCGGTTGACAAAACAGGTTGGTCAGCCAGAGAGAAGACGCTGTGCCAGTAAAGTTAACGAATAAAACAGTTTGATTATTAACGGTGTTAAGGCCGGAGCAAATGATATTTTTCTTTTCAAAAACGCTGAAGATGAAGGGGCAATATTGATGAGGGAGAGCTCAGCAGAAACACAACCAATGTAGCTAAAATGTGGTGCTGTTTACGCTCATGCGCTGAATAAATTCAAAAGAAAACGACGGGTCAGCCGATCGGTTCCACTTCGCCGTAAGGTAGAAGGGAGTTTCACTGCGCTTTGTCAGACTGGTGTGAGAATGGTAGGAAATGATGAAAGAAAAATGAATGTGGTAGCCAAATCCTAAATACTGCGTAGAAAAACATAGTATCATGCCAGTGTCGATCAAGTAACAGTGCCGAAGTACTGCCAGTACAGTACAGTAGAAATCACACTTTGAAATAATAAATACTTCACTCCATATTACTCACTTCCCTCCGCAGTGCTCACTTTCTATATTAACCTACCCACAAAGTGACTGCTTTGTATATAAGAAGGTCAACTTTTCCATATCACTACCTTTATCATAATCACAAAGAAACCCGGACGGACAGACCGACATACCGACATACCGACAAACCAAGTTACTGCTTTATATATAAGACCAGTCGGATCGCCCGGCTAACGCCAGGCACTCCTCCCTCTTATGGGTTCGCCCGGCTACGCCGGGCACTTACCTTCCTGTGAGAAATTTGCTATGTGTAACACTTCGTATTCTCCTTTTCCTTGAAAGCTCTACACCCTCAGTATCAGCTCCGGAATGGGAGCGATTTTTTTCTGTAAACCATCTTAGCTGTAGTCGAGTAGAACATCGTATAGTATCAAGAAGGCGATTATTCAGACAAAAAAAGAGAGGTGGGCTAAGGAGGCGTATCTCCGTTAAATTTGAGCGCAAATGGAATGATCCGGCACTGACAGCACAACATTCTGCAATGCAGAAGTGGAAGTAGTTTCTAAAAAAAGATAAAATGAATGACAGTAAACCTTGGTAAATGTACATATCGGATTGCCCGGCTAGCGCCAGGCTCTCCTCCTTCTTGTGTCAAACACCCTCTCCCGAGAAATGTTGAACTGAAGAATTTTATTCCCTTTCTCAAAGTTTATAGTTTTTAAGTTTTTTTTCGTGCTTAGCTGAGTGAGAGTATGAAACTGAAACAGAGCTCGAAATCCTTCTTTGACACAACAGAAATCGAAAGCTTCCCTCTTTCTTTTATCGTTGTACTAAGTCTAACTCTAAACTACTTTTTTGGAACAAATGGCAGTTTCCTGTACACGAAATTTGACACAGGATCAACGGAGCATTGCATTGCGAGCAATGGTATTCAGTTGAAGTCGGTGCTTATGCCTCTGATTGGAAGTCTCGAACTTTTGCTTTCTTTCCCAGAAATAACTACGCATCGAAAATCCAACTGTTGGACAATCAAAGATGATGCTGTGGAGATGTTCTGAGTGATGATAGCACCGTTATCAGATATTTTTCTATCAATGGACCCTTTTCCTTACGGAGATATCATTTGTTGAGAATTCTAGATTACAGGCGGTCGAATAAGTTTTCTCGCAAATGACATCGAGCAAAGAGGATCCTTCATTGAATCAAAAACCTTGCTGGGTAGCGGTCGTAATCTAATAGTAAGAAATGAACAAAGTTTTAATCTGTCTAGCGTATTGCCCTAATTGGTCCCTATCACTACACTTACCACTCACTTTTGTCACCCTGCTCTACCATCTCGTCTTATCGAGTGAAACATACTGAACGGTCAAAGCTACATCGTAGATACCGAAGATGTTAGGATTTTGATCGGTAGGTGGCACTCTTACGTCCTTCGTCTTCTCTTATCAGTTATCATCAGTTCTTGTCACCGAGTACCTATCCTGTCACATCCTGCATCACCTATTAGAATGCCGAGGTTCCACTGGTAATACGAAAAGTGTGATCCTACCGAATTTGAGCTTTCTAGGTCCACGGGAACAGGAGTTATAAATTTGCGACCTAAAATTTCTATCGCGCACAACCTGCTCCCTGTGGGTGGAGTCTGCTCCTACCACCTACCATAGGTGTTCCCATAGTGTCCCCCTTACTCCTACCAATATGAACCCTTTCGGTTCACTGGAGCAGGAGTCATGAACTTGCGGCCCAAAATTTCGAACGCGCACGCCGCGCTCCCTGTGAATGGAGTCCGGTCCTGCCACCTACCATAGGTGTTCCCATCCTGTCCCTCTTACTCATACCAAATTTGAACGCTCTAAGTCCACGGGAACAGGAGTTATGAATTTCCGGTCAGACACACACCGACACACACACACACACAAACACACACACACACACACAAACACACCGACACACCAACAGACACACTTAGCCAATTATATATAGTAGGATGTTTGTGACTCGTCAAGGTATCGCGTTTTCTCTTGATTCGATATCGCTTGCAACAAAACCAATCCAACCACCAAATTATGTAAATCGGCAGGATGGGTCATGGACTTTTGATAGTGGCTTTATCAACAGTTGACAACAATAATAAGTGCTATTAAAAATTTTCGGTCGACCATTTAGGTTGGTCAGTCATAGAGGAGGCGCTGTGCCAGAGAGGCTAACAAAGAAAAGAGCCTAGCAGCAACGGTGTTGAGATCCTGAGATCTCCAGCAAATGATATTTTCTTTTATGGAAGGGAGCTCAGAAAAAACAGAACCAATGGAACTCAATATGCAGGGCCGCCTACGCTGTGCTAAATAAATTGAAAAGAAAGTGGCGGGTCAACTGATCGCTTCCGCTTATCCTTGAGAGAAAAAGTTATTCCTTTACGGGTTGTTAGACTGAAGTGAGAAGGGTAGAGAATGGAGAAAGAGCAATGAATGAGGTAGCCAAATTCGAAATTCTGTATAGGCAAACAAAGTACCATACCGGTATCGATCAGAGTCACTGTCTCGAAGCATTCACTTCACTCGTACTCACTACGTTCCGCAGCACTCGCTCCACTCCATTAATCTATCGACCACCGAGTTACTGCTTCACATAGCTTCACATATGAGAAGGAAATGTGGGAGCTGGATTTCCCATATCTTTGCCCTTATTGTAATCATAAAGTTTTGCGGACGGACAGACAGACAAACCGACAAACATACCGACAAACCGACAAACCAAGTTACTGCTTTATATATAAGAAGGATTATTGTGAGTTGTGCATTTGCAACCTGGAGTTTCTAACGCGCACGCCCCGCCCACTGTAGGCGGGGTCCGGTCCTACTGCCCGCCATAAGTGTTCCCATCCTGTTTCCTGCACTCCTACCAAGTTTGAACGCTCTAGGTCCACGGGGACAGGAGTTACGAATTTCCGGTCAAACACACACACACCGACACACACACACACAACACACACACATACAAACACACATACAAACACACACACAGACACAGACACACACACAGACACACACACACACACACACACACACACACACACACACACACTTAGCGAATTATGTAAAGTAGGATAGTAGGATATTCATGCGTGTGTGCGTGTGGTCGTGATTATTGTATCGGAAGCACAACAACAGTCATAAGAATGGCATAAGAGATTCTTGTTATCGCTATCATACCACTTGAATTCCATTCGAGTTCGGTTCATTTTGAGTAATGGCAAAGTCTACGTAAGTCAGTCTATTTTGTACGTCTCATGTATGAATGTATGATAGGGGAAGGGGGTGGGACAGTGGGTGAGCTCCTACATATGCAGGAGCGAACGGCGGTTCCAGTTACAGTGTCAGTAAAGGTGGGTAGAAGGATGGCGGGGCGCTTTTCTGCGATCTGAAAAAAAAGTACTACAACAAGAAAATAGGGGCAACTTCGCATTTCATGAGCTTTAACTTTGTTTCAACACCATTACAACCTGCGAGCCATCGTTGCTTTTGTAAAATAGATATAATAAAGATTTCCTAACGGTATTTGTTCCGTAAAATCGATGATCCAGCAAAGCTTCTGTGAAGAACGCGCTGGACTGAATGTCTCCGGTGTGTTTCGAACAAGGCTACGCCTTTTTCCCTGCCGCAGTCCTTCCCAGGAATGCATCGAATGTTTGCACACGTCCGTTAACTAAACTACAGTCGATACAGCGAAGGGCATGGTGCTTCCTGAAGTTGTGAAGTGCACAGCAGGTAGTACGATGTCAGACCAGTGAGAACCAGACCATTTACCTCGAGAATGCAAGCTAACAATCTTTATTACACTCTTCACAAACTTTTCTTGATTATGATAATGATAGTGATATCCAAAGACTACCATAGACTGAAGTAGTAACACTCAGAAAGAAACTCGAGAGATAGGTTGGTGTGGAGTTGGCTAGACAGGTCCTATAGCCTAGATCAAAACATGAAATTGCTGGACGAAACATCCACCCAATTCTGGATGGACGAGGCAAATCGCGGGGCGTTTGACGTTGGCACCTATTATTAGGGCTTAAACTTGAGGTAGAGTAAATCAGTAGGGTCACCTGATACTAATAACCTATTCTGCTTCAAGTCTGTGCACCAATAATAAGCACCAAAATCGTCCAAAACGCCAGGAATTCTGCCGCGCGATTTGCCGCCTTCATCCAGAAGTAGGTGAACATAGCCGTACACTATGGAATTTATTTGGTCAAACGATTCCGACCAATCGATAGCTGTTTGTATCGATCCTTGAACTGTGCTACCAATGAATTCTGGTAAAACTAACCTGAGTTTACGTCAATACTCAAAATCTTTGACGACTTTTTGTCATATACACGATGCCAGCACTGCGACCGGTTTGATTATTTTCATAATCATAGACGTAAGAACACATGAGCCTTACGTTTATGATTATGATAATGGCGTTTATGAGCCTTATTATCTACCAGTCGGATCGCCCGGCTGACGCCAGGCTTTCCTCCTTTCTAAGGCAAAGGTTCGTCGCCCGAAAAAACATCGAATGAATGTATTCTTCCCCTCGTTCCGTAGGTTGTTTCGTTCTTTCGCTGAGCGAGAGTATAGATTATCGAAGCCTTTAATGATGTAGCTCCTTTTCTCTACGGATACATCATTAAATGAGAATCCAACATTGTAAGCGGTCGGATAAGACCCGCCAAGAATGATATCAAAGCAGAGAGAATGACTTCACTCAATCGCAAACTTTACTGGGTAGCGGTCGCAAGCAAGAAGTGAACCAAATTTCACCTCCCTATAATCGGTCCCTAGTCACTTACCTTCCTTGTTGAATGAAACATATCAAAGGATCAAAGCTAGTTCGTAAACAACAAAGGCACTAGGAATTAACTGGTGAATGGACCTTCTTCTCTGAGGCCCCTTCGTTTGTCAGTGTTCCCATCCTGCCTCCTCCTACTGATTTTGCTATCCAAGTCCACGAGATCAGGAGTTATGGATTTCCACATAAACATTTATTTCGCGGAAACCCCCGCGGAAACCCCTTTCCTTGGAGGTGGAGTCCGGCCCTACTACGTGCCTATGTGTTCTTATCCTGCCGCCTGTATTCCTACCAAATTTCAACGCTCTCGGTTCACGTAAACAGGAGTTATGAATTTGCGGCCCGAAATTTCTATCGCTACTCCTCACCCCCTGTGCACTGAGTCCGGTCTTGCCACCCACCATAATGTTTCCATCCTGCCCCCCCCCCCCCATATTCCTACCAAGTATGAACGCTCTCGGTCAAGGTGGACAGGAGTTATAAACTTCCGTCAGACACACACACACACACACACACACACACACACACACACACACACACACACACACACACACACAACACACACACACACACACACACACACACACACACACACACACACACACACACACACACACACACACACACACACACCAACACACACACCACACACAACACACACACACACACACACACACACACACCACACACACACACACACACCACACACACACACACACACACACACACACACCACACACACACACACCACACACACACACACACACACACACACACACACCACACACACACACACACACACACACACACAACACACACACAACACACACCAACACACACACACACACACACACACACACACACACACACACACACACACACACACACACACACACACACACACACACACACACACACACACACACACACCACACACACACACACACACACACACACACACACACACCACACACACACACACACACACACACACACACACACACACACGCACCCACACACCCCCCACACACACACCCAACACACCCCCCCACCACAACACACACACCACACCACACACCACAACACACACACACACACACACACACACACACACACACACACACACACACACACACACACACACACCACACACACACACACACACACACACACACACACCACACACACACAACACACACACACGCACACACACACACACACACACACAAACACACCGACAAACATACCGACAAACCAACAGACACACTTTGCGAATTATATATAGTAGGATGTATTTGATTTTGTTCCCTAAAGCTGTGGGAAACCCTTTTTCCGTTTTCGCATGTCGTGCACAGTTAGGACATCGGTGGATACGCAATTTCGCGAACAGTTCATTTGATACGTTCAACCGTAAGTGAAAGGAAGCGATGGTAGTTACAACAATTCTTCTAGAGTGTATCTTTGTTCCCTTAGTGTATGAACTCTGGAATAGTGGGAGCCCAAGAGAGCTAGGAACGAAGAAGAGGGTCTCGTAGTAAAATTTGATGACGTTTGCAAGAAAAGAAGACTCTCATGATGAGTCAGCAAGCATGGACTAACGCAGTGAAACTCATAATGCAAAGTGAAGATGAAACAATTGGCGAATTCGGAGGAGATGCAGCGGAATGCTTTCGAAACGATGGGGTTCAAGAGAAAAAGAGAAAAAAGAAAAGCAGAAGAAAGACGCGGAAATGCGCTAAAAAAGGCGCGTGATTGACAAGGCCCTCGCTGACTTCAAGTTTTACTATCACGCAACATTATCGCACCTATGAGGGTAGTGATGCTCACATACAACGTATGACCTTCTTTCACTTTTGACCTTGAGAATGCTGGTAATTGAGGAGCACAAGCAGAAATGTGTCTTTACCTCTGAATCTTTGAGTGAAACGCGAGTCAAGAGCTGAATCGTATGGTTTCGATCTGCAATCATCAACTAACCCAAGCGCCCTCTTCCTTCAGGATGCCAATATCATGGCCCACCAAGAATGTACATCACCTGGTTACCTCTATTCTCAGGAAGACATAGATTTTCAATCCAGTCGACCGTGAGACTTGGTCAATATATGTGCTGGGACCACTGAATGTAGAACAGGGTGCATAAGTTGTCAATATGTGAACAACACTTTAATATTTTTTTGTGGACGTGGGCATCTCAATGTTGTTCATAAAAAATCCGTCAGAGAATCTGATAGAGCTTCCAACTGGGACAGAGAATTATCTAGCGAAAATTATGGTTCTGTCGAGGAGTGAACAGGCATCCTTCGCTTGGAGAGCAAAAATCTTATATATGCTTCGATGCGTATTTTCACTTAATTCTATTCGGAGAAAAAATCCTCAACGCTCATGAACTTTCTGAGAGTTCAATCGAAAGAAGTAAAACGCATTTTGTGACAATGACGATGAGGACTGGCTAAAGCCAGTAGGGTACCATAAGAACATATGGTATATTACCTTACGCCCGATACTGAACACTAAGGTCTTGCTTCATTAAGAATCACACTCATCCCGATATCAAATATGGGGAGGCCTAGTCGATCAGCATAATTCAAAAATTTGTCAGTGGTTTATACGTGGTAAGAAAAGATACTGTGTGGCAGAGATCATTCGAAAAAAGATGTATACCGCTACGTTTATAAACACTCAACGCAAATCCATCTCCAAATCTGCTAAGCGATTTTGGAATCGAAGCCACAGAACCGGTTTCCGTCCGTGTTATACCACTAAGTGAGTCGAATGGATAAGCGAACCGAGATGTCGACCCACCAGGCGTCGATGATGTGGTAGATAGGACGGCGGAGTCATGGGAGTGGCTTTAACGTAGGTACAGCAGTGGAAGAACAGTTCATGACACGCATGATGATTCAGTGGATACCGAAGAGGCCTCTCCTCCGAATAAAGTGTAACGAGAAGTGGTAGTGCGACAAGGCGCGATATCACGGCTCGTCTTGAAGCCCTAAACCCATTTATGGTTTGCCCTGCAGTTGTGCTCTATGAGACAATTCATGTTTATTTCCAACGCCATTCGGAGGATATTGTTGTCGCGCAGTGAGACTCCCTTTTTTGCATTAACTTACCTGGTAATGCACCTCACTCGGCCTGAATAGCAGGTACATTTTCGCCATTTTCAATCACCGTCGGGGTACCCCAAGGCTCTGCGTTCACTCCCCTATTATATTATGCATTGTCATCACAGATGCCATCATATAAGTTCTACAGAGCCCGCATACGCTTTTCTATGCCGACGACGAGATGACGACTCACAAGGAAAGCGAGATAGTTGCACAAAAGGTGCAAGCCATGTCCGACTTATTGAGATTGACGACACTGAGCTTGTGGGAATACCTGTCTTCAAGCACCTTGGATCGCCCATCGCGGCGCAAGTCCGGCCTCTGAAGTCAGTTCAGGAGCTACATAATACAACCTGGTCTAAATGGCGCTCAATGACGGGCGTTCTCTGCGGCAAGAAAACGCCAGAGCACCTCAAGTAGGAGATATACGGGATCGCCATACGACTTTACGGTTCGGAATAATGGCCGGTAATCGGAGATCTCGAAACACACTTCGGAGTGATGGAAACAAAGAAACGAAAAAATGGACGGCTGGAGCCACGCGTCTGAACCGTATTTCCGACGATGCAACAATGAAGCGCTTCGAAGTAGCCTCTGTTGCTGACCGAGTGCGCGAAGCTCGTCGTTGTTGCGGTCATGCTCTGAGCACAGTCAAAACATTACAGGGTGCGCCATAAATATGGTAACAACTTTTCAGACCTCCGTAATTTCCTTGTTTGGAGGGTTTCTCCAGATCTGCACCTCCCCTTACTTTTATGATGTACCTTAGCCTACAAATTTACTTTGGTACTCTCAATTCGTCAAATTTCGAAAAGCGGTAGAGCTTCGTAGACATCAACCAACCGTTGCGTCCTTGCGCGCTTTTGAAGAGTGCTTTTCCGGGTTCGTTCCTCGTTTAAACATTTTCCACATGACAGTCTCTTGGATCGCGTTGCGTAGACAGGTCAATAACAAACCTCAATACGGTCGTCTTGTCTCACATACGACCCCTTTTCCGAATACAATTCCTTGGGAAGGAGTAAGCTGCGGAACCTGCAGAAACGCTAGAAAAATGGCTGCTGATTCGTTTGTATGTTCTAATCCGATGGGAGGAGTCTACCCAGAGCAAATAGAATTGTATCCAGATAAGATTCGGACGCCTTATAAGCTTTTTGACGGGAAGAAATTGAGGAGAAAAATCAAGTGCCGTACGTTACTTGAGCGCGGCACGCGCATCGACACACATTTTTTTGACGAAAGGATGTTCAGCGTGGAAGAAATGATGAGATCCCAAAGTATACATATATTCTACACCAAGAGGGCTGAAGCCGTTGAGAAGAGTCAGATCGCCTCTCAAAGCCATTACTCCTCTTTCATGATAGTCTGGGCTAGAGTCTCTATCATTAGAGCGATATCGCGAATTTTGGTCAAGAGAAGTACAAGACTTACTCCGCACCTCTTTAAGAAGGGGTTTCCTGAAAGGGTGCAGTTGAGGGTCAAAGATTTTTCTAGAGATCCGACTTGAAAACAACGGCGCACTTGCTCATGAATGGGAAAAGATCGAGACTGGTGGTGAGGAGGTGTTCGCGACCATATCCCACCTCCCCATCCTTCTACGAATTTTCCAGGCCACAATGTGATGGGTCGCTGGATATAGCCCAGACTAGAGAGGAAGGCCTGCGCTTCAAAATGCACCACTATTGCTGCTCCTAAGGAATCACTGAAGAAAACCCAGGCTGGAGTTTTTCAAGAATCTCTGCGTGCCGCCGTCAATAAGTAGCCGCAGCGTCTTTGAACTATAATTAGTACAGGAAACAGTTATATGAGATGACCGCGTGTTTGTTTTGTAGATGCGATGCATAGTAAATAGTTCACATGAATTCACCATGTATCAATGTTAACTGCTGTTTCTGTAGGCAAATTACTTTGTTACCATATTTATGGCGCACCCTGTATTTTTAAGATTGATTTAAACTCGACGTGCCCTGAAAACCACCTCTAGAGAACAACCAAAGCAGCGCTTCTTTGACAGCTCGCATGAGGACTTGTAGTTAGATAGCCTTCATCTTGCCTGAGTACATACTCGGTCCGGAAATCTGGCTTCAACTCATCAAAAAAGCTGACTCCGCGTCCATATGGAGCAGACGTCGAAGAAAAAAAAGGTTTCCACCGTCACTACTACAATACCCTCCCTAATTATTCAAAAAAGGCGAAAAAGACGCGGATTCGCGTCTTTTTCGTCTTTTCTTCATAACTTGGTTAGTCTTTACTTTTTTCACATGTAGTTTTACATAGTTCTACTCAGCTCGATGAGCTCTAAACAATGGTGTGCTGAAAAATTGAAAAAGTTGAAGTTTGATGTCCTCGCTCCATCAAAGTTCCTGGGGGCACGTCATTAACAGCGACGCTCGCTATAATTATAACCAGAGGACCTTTCCTCCTATTGCAAGTGTTCAGGGAGTTGTGGAGCGGCCATTATATTCAAAACCGAACAAGAAGTAGACCTTTGCATTTCTCATGTTTTACTGATCATTTTGATACCTACTTTTTCCAAAACCGACAAATTTGGTTATGCACCAATATTAAGCGGGAGCGGCTCTTCAAAGTAAAAAATAGCGACTCCGAGCCAATCCCTAGTGTCAGTGAGTGACGTGTCTGTCCTTAACAAACATCTTTTCTGTAGTTTGCAAATCGTACGTCTGAATTCAAGAAGAAAAGCGATTTCGTCGTCCAAATCCCGGTTTGCGGCATATTTTACGGAGAACATACGTTTTCTTGCTCGTTCAATTGGCATTTACGATGTTCAAAAGGATGTTGCGCACTTCACCAAAGAAACGCACACGGTACTCTTGGAGTACATTCATGGTTTGTCGGCAATAGTTAATTGTCCTGAAACCTTCCCTTCAGTTGGGCTTCTGAAATCACCCCAATGCGCTCGAGACTAGATGGCATTATATTTGTTTGAAGGAAAATCCTGAAAACTTGCATAAGTCAACCCCACTTTCAAAATGCTACTCGGCAATGTGAAAATCATTTCACAAAATTCACTTCGAATCAACACCTTCACCACCCATTTCCTACACTTCTCATTCACTCGACCACCCTAATCGATTCCCAATCGCCTCGCTATTGCTCTGCCCTTCCATTAGGTCACACCCGATGGGGGGGCGCGCGATTCACGCGCCAATATAATGAGGTCATCGCGCACGCAGCACCGTTTCAGTACCTTCCTGTTGAGATGGACCAAATAAATTTGCAGTAGTTTACGGCTTCACCATGAATAGAGCAAACCTCTTCACTATGGCAAAAAAAAGCCCCTTCGAGACTGAGAATTCACCTCATAGGTCAACAATTTACTAGTCAAACGTTCAAAATAAGAATAACTTTAATTTTTTCGATCCTAATAAACGCAATCCATCTGTAAGCGTACATAGTTGGTCATTTCTTTACTTATTCTACTTATAAGTTCTTAATCCTTCCATTATGATGGTAAGAATGATGTTTTAGCATGTTTTGTCCGATGACCTCATTATATCGGCGCGTGAATCGCACCACACCCCACCCGATGTCGCACATCGTTATATGTAGCTGGTATGAGAGGTGTGATGCTACCAAGAGTACAGTTCAAATATGAACTTTAATTTTAACTGTTCAACCGATTGTATTTTCAGTAGTTTTTCAAAGTTGAAAACCCACATCAAGTATAAGACACTTTGCCCCCCAGTCCCATCGGAACTGGGGGGCATTGTCACTAAGAACCGGCCAACGTCGCACTGTGGAGCGCACATTGTTAGTCAACGACATCTATTAGCCATTTGCAAACGATGTGCACGACGGGGATCCGAACCCCAACGGACCCCTAATCGGGTGCAGACGTGAAGCGAAAGCACCCCCTCTGCGCCAATTGGCCGGTTGAACTTCGGAGAACTAAGGCCAACCACATGATAACGGCTCGTGCTGGCAACAACACAACAAGGCCGTATAGTCAATTGATTTTTGATGAGTCATATCATGACTTTCTACCTACTCCCTCTTTTTTCTAAATATAAATATTTGAAGCTTTCCATCGAAGTGGAGCGTTTTAGCAATGATATTATGGTATATCTGATTTCTACTTTTTACATTTTTAATACTCGAAATCGTTGCTCTCACCGTTGAGGCTGGCTATAGCACCTCCAACTATTCATAGTTATTGCCCGCTGTCCTCAGCGGCTCCTGCTGTAATAACCGCGAGATTTTCTTCGCACCTCGACAATAGCCTGCTCACTAATGGTACCGCAGTCGTAAAAGTATTTTACAATCTGTATATTTGAATGAAGCAATTGCCTATGAGTTTGGAACTGAGGCTAATATTTATTAAAACATAGGAATCAATCAAAAAATTACAAGTCTTCCGAATAATGATGAAATAAAGGTTGTAAATGCTCCTCTCGGCCCTCATAAATATTCTTTCCATCTTGTTCAACCACTCGATGGAGCTTCTTCCTAATTCCTAGGATATATCTCGCACACACTGCGGGTGTGAGAGTTTTCCAGTAGATTAAGATTGCGCTCTTCAACTGTTCCAACGTTCGTACATTTTGCCTTCTTGAAAGAAATGGTCAATTTACAATGAGACGAAAATGAATGTTGCTGATTCGGACAAAACTTCAACAACCTGATAAAGGTTTCATGTTTCCCCATACAAGTTCTATAGGGTTCAAGTCAGGCGATTCTGGTGGCCAATCAAGAATCCTAGCATTCCACATTTGTAAGCGTGCAGTTGTATACACGCTCTTGTGAGCACCGGGGCGTTGTCCTGCACGAGAACAACGAATCCTCAAAACTGCCAGTCACGATTACACAATATTTTCAAACTTTTGACTCATTTCAACAAACTTAGGTAACCAACCATTGTAAATATTCCTATTGAATGGATTGTAGCAACATTCCAAAATTTGGCAGTACTTTTCACTATCCATTCTCATTTCGCCGGGAAAAATGGCGATCCTTGTTGCACCTCTCATGGATATTCCGCCCCAAAGATGAAGCTTCGCTGGATGCTTCGCCCTTGAGCGTAGTCGTGCAAAGAAGTCACCCTTTTTCACGAAACAGTGTCGGACAGAACAATCAACTAGAAAAGAAATTTGATACGTCATAGATAAGTGAAATGGTTTAAAAGCGTTATTTAAACAAACTTTGGATAGTGGACTCATCAGTAAATATGCATTGACTAAAATCCTCGTTCGTTTCGATCATTCTAGTGCAGAAGCTGAGTCTTTTCTCCTTATTGACGTAGCGAATCATGTGGCAGTACTTTGTCGTAGTTCTATGATATCCTAATTTATTCCTCAAACGGCGTACCTGTGAGGCACTGATGAATATATTCCGATCACGAAGGCGCTCGTATACAAGCACGAGAGCATCGTTTACCTCTGCCACATGATGAAGTGCTGAGGACTCCGCCAAGGAATGACGGAGTATATGATTTCACCGACAGTTCGCCCCCAGACGACAGATTTTTTTTGATTGTAAATAAGTTTTCTGTAAATAAATACCTGTATAATTCCTATGTTTTAATAAATATTAGCCTCAGTTCCAAACTCATAGGCAATTGCTTCATTCAAATATACAGATTGTAAAATACTTTTACGACTGCGGTACCATTAGTGAGCAGGCTATTATCGAGGTGCGAAGAAAATCTCGCGGTTATTACAGCAGGAGCCGCTGAGGTCAGCGGGCAATACCTATGAATAGTTGGAGGTGCTATAGCCAGCCTCAACGGTGAGAGCAACGATTTCGAGTATTAAAAATGTAAAAAGTAGAAATCACATATACCATAATATCATTGCTAAAACGCTCCACTTCGATGGAAAGCTTCAAATATTTATATTTAGAAAAAAGAGGGAGTAGGTAGAAAGTCATGATATGACTCATCACAAATCAATTAACTATACGACCTTGTTGTGTTGTTGCCAGCACGAGCCGTTATTATGTGGTTGGCCTTAGTTCTCCGAAGTTCAACCGGCCAATTGGCGCAGAGGGGGTGCTTTCGCTTCACGTCTGCACCCGATTAGGGGTCCGTTGGGAATCGGATCCCCGTCGTGCACATCGTTTGCAAATGGCTAATAGATGTCGTTGACTAACAATGTGCGCTCCACAGTGCGACGTTGGCCGGTTCTTAGTGACAATGCCCCCCAGTTCCGATGGGACTGGGGGGCAAAGTGTCTTATACTTAATGTGGGTTTTCAACTTTGAAAAACTACCGAAGATACAATCGGTTGAACAGTTAAAATTAAAGTTCATATTTGAACTGTACTCTTGG